>JAOYNU010067422.1:0-76017 GCA_026745395.1 Tympanopsis confertula | reverse complement strand
AGAGCAGGTTAGGGCGGAGGACGAGGTAGGCAGGCTTCCAGGATGCGCGGAAGACGTGCTTGTGTTTCACGCGGCGGAGGACGCGGCCGCTCTTAAGGACGCGATCGAATTCGAAGCTGCCATTCTCATTGACAGGGGAGAAGGTGTCTAGATTGACTTGACCGTTGCGCGGCATAGGCATTGAGCGAAGCAGAGGATGAGGAGGGCGCAGACCGGGGGTGTCGCTAGGCCCCGCGGATAGCGAGGGTCGAGAGATGACGGAGCTCATGGCCAAGAATGAGCATTAGGAGAGATGGAAGGATTTAGAGGAGTGGTGAAGTTTAAAGTCTAAAGGCGCATAGAGAAAAGGGGCCCCGCGGAGAGCAATGACCTCTGGAGAGACTCGACGATCATTGCCCATCAGACCGGACCATGGATCGCGCAAATGAGAATGGAGCGACGAAGAGAGTTTAATTAAGTCACAGAATTAGGTCTTGCAAGCCAGTGTTTCATGAGGTCATTCGCGCGTGGGTAGTGCCCCCCAAGTACGGAGTACTCGAATGTACTTCTGGAACAAAGTCTTTATAGATCCGGCTCTTCCCTCCTTTTAAGTGTCCCGCACGATTGATGCCTGCAAGTGGCAACCAGTCTGGGGCCTTGTTTTGACTGCAACTTCCTCTGAAATCTGCCTGCCTGGTCCAGCACATAACTCCCTCCTCCGATTTCATCCCCATACGATCATCTCAAATTCCAAGCTGGCCCCTTTCGAGTAACAATGCACACGAACACTGCGCAAGGGTCCAGACCCCTTCAGGCCACATCGCCCGTGCAAGTGGAGCCGCATCAATTGGCAGCTCCCTGCAAGGCACCGTTAGATGTGTGACAACCGATCTTGACCGGAGATTTGGAAATGAAGCATTCCGTAAAATCCGCTACGGGCTGCCTGCAGAACTAGCAAGACTATCCACGGACCTAACGGTTGGTCTGCGAGGTATTGATCGTCATGCGCTAAGTCAAGCCTCGCCCCAGAAGGCGGATAACACTATAGGCCCAGGTCATGAGGGTGGTGCCTGCGAGGCGCAGGAGGCGAATCAGCAGAGGGTGAGCTCATGGCCTGCGAACAGCAAGCCACCTAGTACTACAATAGGAGGTTAAGGGTAGAAGCTGACCCCGTGACCTCTGATGGTGCCATCCACTAACACACGCTCGAGATAGCAAGGATGCCTCGTGTCCTCTAGCGCCCAGAGGCAGTACGCATACGGGCCGAGCCAACTCAAAGAAATAAGCATTCGTTCGGTTGGCAATCCACAGCCGCCGAGGAAAGAACAGGTAGCCTCTGGGATTAGGGGTCCATTGCGGCGTCTGGAAGGGTCCTCTACGGGCCAATGAGTACTCACTACAACACAAACTAGATCATGTCCAGTATAGACCAGGCGCGATTGGAGGATCGAGGCGAAAAGAGTAAAAAAAATTATGGGAAAAAAAACAGCAAAAAACGACAGAAAAGGGCAATAAAAGTGGCCTTAATTTTCTTTATTAAAATTACGCGTATCAAACGGGCGGCGTACGGGTTTCACCATCGCCTCCCGCCTGTCAGGGGTAAATAACGGTTTTGCTGTGACACAGCCTGGCCTCACGCTTGCGCCTCCCTGGTCTTGGCAACCTTTCTCGTCTCTCATCCCCATCCCCGATTTCCTACCTCTCCCTCTCTCTCCACATCCCCATCCTCTGCATCGGATTCATGTCCATTATCTTGGACCTTGAGTGTTGAGAGGTTGTCTTTGTGTTACTCCCGACCCCCACCTCCTCCAAATCCCGAGTCGCCGGGTCTGAGAAGGTTTTCTGGGGGAAAGGAAAGGAGGCATTCCTCCGGCCATTCGTTTTTGTCTTGCGAGACCTCGAGTCTTCCCCGTGAAGAGAGTCTCCGCGCCTCCGTGCTGCTGACCTCCCTCTTACCTCCTATCGCCGACCGTCCCCCTCGCCTCCCCCATTATTGTGTCTGGGGTCGAATACAATTGCTGGCTCCGTTTTCTTGTTCGGGAATCGTTGCTTAGACCACCGTGGGGTCTGCAACGACTACCCCCCAAACCATACCCATGAGCTTCATTCAACGCCTCGCGAAGCGGTTGCCGAATGCGCCGAGCCTCCCTATCGAAGATGACACTCGGGAGAAAGGCCGCACCTCATCCCGCTTCGCCTTCTTCCGCCGGCGCATTCGCTTGAAGGGCAACTCGTCCATTTCTATACCCCTGGGTTTTGTGTTACTATTTCCATGTCTTGTAATTCTCTTCATTCTCCTACTTTTCGTCCGACACCCCACGTCGCCCGGGGGCATTTTAATTCCAGCTGGCGCACCGCCTTCCATTCGGTTCGTTCAACCCTCTTCAGCCTCTTGCTCGGGACTTCGAGCTTTAACGCCCAGCATATGTACTAACGGCAATTCTCAACAGCAAAATTAGCGAGAAGTATGATAAGGTTTTCGCCACGGGCTGTATGCCCATCGACCCTGAAGGACCCAAAACACCTCGTGCCAACGCCGCTTTCGTCGTCCTTGCCCGAAACAAGGAGTTGGATGGTGTGGTCCAGTCACTCAAGTCCATTGAGCGACACTTCAACCGTTGGTACCACTACCCATACGTGTTCTTGAACGATGGCGACTTCGACGAAGACTTCCAGGCCACTGTCAAGAACTACACCAGTGCCCCCGTCGAATTCGGCAAGATCGATAACTCCATGTGGGGCTTCCCCGACTGGGTTGACCATGAGGTCGCCAAGGAGGGCATTCGCAAGCAGGGTGATGCGGCTATCATGTATGGTGGAATGGAAAGTTACCACCACATGTGTCGATTCTACTCTGGGTCAGTCTCCTTTCACCACTGCTTGTAACATTGATCCCCGCTAACAAGCATATAGTCACTTCTACAAGCACCCTCTCCTTGCGAAATACGAATGGTACTGGCGTTTGGAGCCCGAGATCAAGTACTTCTGTGACATTACCTAGTACGTTCTTCGTCTCGACTAATTGTGAGAATCATTTGCTAACGAATCCTCAGTGATCCTTTCCTGAAGATGATCGAGTCGAACAAAACCTACGGATTCACCATTGCCGTCAAGGAACTCAGGGAAACCGTTCCCAACATTTTCCGATATGCATCTGCGTATAAACGTAAAAACAACTTTGATTCAAAGGGCCTGTGGGAGATGTTCTTGGAGCCTAAGCCCGAGCAAGAAACTCCACCAGAGGGTGATCAGAAGTCAGAGCAGAAGCTGCCTGACGAGATTCTGCAGACCGAGCCTGGCGACAAGAACCTCGAGGATATTGACCCGGAGACGATGGAAGGAGAGAGCTACAACATGTGTCATTTCTGGAGTAACTTCGAAATCGCACGCTTGGACTGGTTCCGAAGCAAAGAATACGAAGATTTCTTCCAGATGATGGATCGCAGTGGTGGCTTCTGGAATGAACGATGGGGTGATGCTCCTATTCACTCGCTGGCAGCCGGTATCCTGCTTGGCCCAAGCGACATCCATTACTTCCGTGACTTCGGTTACCGACACACCACCATCCAGCATTGTCCAGCCAATGCTCCTGCTCGACAACTTCCTCGTGAGCCCTACTTGGAGAAGACCACCGAGGACGAAAAGGCGCGCATCGAAGAGGATGAATACTGGGCAACACCTGACCCTGTCAAGGAGAATGGCGTTGGCTGCCGATGCCGTTGCGACACTGACATCGTCGATGTCGAAGGCAAGCAAGGCAGTTGTCTCCCAGAGTGGGTTGAAGTTGCTGGTGGCTGGTCTTCGCCATAGACTAGTCGCTTTGACCGACTCACTCGCATCCAATTTGATTACCACTTCCTCGCGTTTCTTTTCAGCTAGGTCATTCCTGGTTGAATTGTGCATGCCACGCTGGTTAGGTCTCTTTCTGGGTGGCGTTAACGGATCTGACGGCTCTTTTTTACTCGGAAATGGTGTGACCATTTTCCACTATCCATGTTGACATATTCATCTAACGTGTGGCGCGTCACTGGGACTGGTGCTCATATTTTCTTTTGGCTTTGGTCGCGAACTCGGCAGTTGTTCTTTAGCGCTGTCGCTGGGCATATATTCACGTGTCGAATCGGCACTCGCTACCCATGCCCCTGTTTTCTCGGTCGATCCTGAGGCTTACGATTCCCTGCTTATGGATCGCCGAGACACCAGTGCATCTCCCATTGAACATACAGCACAGTCCAATTAATAGAGAGATCAACTCTGCTACGGTGTGGATGTGTTACTGGGAAGCTCGATGGCAATTCAATTGTCTTTTTTTGCGTGTTTTGTATTTCTTTTTCAACTCCTTGTTCTGCAACTTGTCACTACTACCACCCTTATCTTCCCAGTCGTCCCAGTTTCCTTCATCCTAGCACTCCTGTGGTTGTCTTTCCAGCATGCATTTATGAGATGTACATACCTTTCCCCTCTCAATTACCCTGACCTGGCATACCTACCTGGGTTCCCCCACACTACCTTAAAATCTCGCAAATACCAGATCGAGCATCGCTGTCTATAGAGTATGGAATCATTACCCGGTGAATTACGTGAAGAATGATATTAGTCTAATGCAGTGTTTTTCTCCAACTGAGCTTGTAATGTTTCGGCGGTTAGAAAGTAAAGTTTGTGATATCCATGGCGCAGATCTATATCCTGTACCACAAAACCGGACGACAGAGTAGATAGAAAATAGACCCCGGGACTCTACAGTGGCTGCGCGGATCAAGTGCAATAAGTGCAATAAATACCTGTGCATTGACACTGCAGTGCACAGGTTGGATTTGAGGGTCCCGAGGGGACCGTGAGGCGTCCAGTTACATTGATCTACATCGAACTAACATTTAAGAGGCCCGAATTCAGCCCAGTTCTCCGAGTTTTCTCCATTACCCCCTTACTCGCCATGTTCTGGGTCTTACCTCTAATCGGCCTAGCAGCGGCCTTCAACAATCCTCCTGGGGTTGATATATGGTGCGGCAAAGCCTATCGATCCACGCAAGAACCTTGACCGAGCCCGCCCAACTATAGCCTAATTATCCCTTAGAAATGCTTCATTCGAGCCAGGAGGTTGGCTAGAGCGCCCTGCACAGTCCTCAGTGCCGCTACTAGATCTACGCGTTCGTCCTCGAATGAGCTTATATACTGCCGCAGACGCTGAAGGATCCTTCATCATTGATGCAGACATCTCATATATCCGCGGTGACCCCCTGCATGACGCGACTTCGGATAGTTCCAAGGATCTCCAGCTTGAGATCTCCATTGCAGACGGGGACTTGCATCTACACCATACAGTGCCTATCAATTCCTCATCGACAGAGCTAAACTTTCCGCTGCAACACCTTTCGCCCCGCTTGAAGCCCTATCCCGTCACGCTCAAGGCTACCCGTGGCAATGGCGACTATGTTTACACAGCCACTACAGAACTGCACCACCTCCCCGACCGTACGGATGGAGGCAGCATTACCAAGTTAGATAGCCTATATGGTGGTCTTCTCGTGCAGGAAGATGACTCCTGGAGCCCTCTGCTTCCCTACTCATACTATGCGAGCTGGGGTAGCTTCGCGAACACCACCGCGAATGTCCAAAGCTTCAAAGACCAAGGCTACAACATCATCCACATTGTGCCTGACACAGGTGCAATGGATAAGGCCTTTAATCTCACGCAACTAAACACTTTCCTCGACAAATGCGACGAGATAGGTCTCTGGGTAATGTGGGACATGCGATGGACATACCAAGACCTAAACTCCGTCAACGAGCAGGTCTCGCTCCTAAAAGACCGAAAGAGTCTTCTTCTATGGTACACAGCCGATGAACCCGACGGCCCTGGTGATCCATTAAATGCAACACGCCATGCTTACGACGCAATTAAAGCACGCGACCCGTGGCACCCTGTCTCGCTTGCACTTAACTGCTACAACTTCCATTTCCAGGAGTACTCGTCTGGCGCGGATATCGTGCTTTCAGACGTATATCCCATCGCAGTAAATACGAACTGGTCTACCACGTACAACACGCCTTGCAACACGACATACGGCTGCTGTGGCTGCGATGACTGTCATGGTGAGATGGAGGATATTTCGACGCGATTAGACAGTCTCGTGGAGTATCAGGAGTGGCTTGGGATAGAGCCGAAGACAGTCTGGGGTGTTCCGATGGCGTTTGGGGATGCGGAATTCTGGTCCCGCAAGCCAACTGGTAAAGAGGAGATTTCGATGACTATGTTGTCATTGAATCATAATGCTAAGGGGATTGTGATGTGGGATTGGCCGACTTCTGACGCGTTGGCGGAGACTACGAGTGCGTTGAGTCAGGTTCTTGCGTCGAGTGAGGTTGCGGGTTTTATTTTGGGTGCGCATACGGTGGCGTTGAAGGTGGATGGGCATTCGAAGATTGATGCTGCGGCGTGGAGAGTTGGGGATCGCATACTTGTTAGTATTTTGTCCCTGCAGACGCCTGAGTGGTCGTCGGATGTGACTGTTCAATTGCCTGAAGGGGCTCAGTCTGTATCTAAAGTTCTGCTGGGCGAAGGAGAGTGGAAGCTGGAGGATGGAGATCTTGTTAGAAGTGGGGGACAAGGACTTGATACTGACCTTTTTATTGTGGAATTTGGAGGTTGAACGAATTAATTGAGACGTCTTAAGAAGAGAAACAATACCATTGATAGCGTAAATAGCAAAATGACATCGGGACTCTATGTTGGATATGCAGATTAAGTGCAATAAATACTTGTGCAGTTAACATTGCAGCGCACAGGATAGATTTGAGGGTCCCGAAGGGACTGTAAGGCTTTCAGTTGCATGACCCCACCGTGCTCCTCTTCGTAGTACATAAACCACTTGATATGCTGCGAATAACTCCAATTTATGGATTCAATGAGCTGCGTTTGGTACCTCATGACTAGCCTGATTCTCTTTCTACTTTTCTAGACTCTGCATAGATAATCACCATGTTCTCTCCACCCTTCACTTCCAACACAGGTATGACACCAGAATAAATCATCAGGGTCAACAGTCTTTTTAATCCTATGCAATCGCTCATAGTTCGACCCCCAAAATGCTTGTTGGAAGTTGGGTTCATTCCAGTATGCCTGTCAAAGAATAATCAACAAATCAAACCACAAATCAAGTTCTCCAACAAGTCATACCTCATTCAAGTAAGCCCCAGAATCAGGAACAAGCCTCCGCATAGCTTCAACCTGCACATTATTAATCCTCTCCTCAACATCAAATCTCTCCCTTTCATCCAACGGCGTCCAAGATTGAGATGTCACTAAAAAGAATAAAATTAGAACCAGCATTGCTTTTGGATGCAACGATTACCTTAGAACATACCAGCATGAATCAATGCCCTCCTCCACGCAGGGTTAACCGCATCACCACCCCCTCTAGGTTCAGCATCACTAATCCCCTTCCCAGAGACCATATAAAGCCGTCCACCCGCATCTCCGAGAAATGTGATCAGCGCATCTTTGAATGATTCTTGTGTCAGTGTATCCCCGGGTAAAAGTCTAGACCCAACGACTTTATCCACGCCCGCTCCCGAATCATCCGCGAATTGTAGGAACATGTCTCTGAATGAGGGGAAAGAAGTTGATGAGACTTTCGTAGAGAAAGAAGATCCGTTATAGGTCTTATTGATATGTTCCACGAACGGCTCTAATAACTCTGAGAGCTTATTATCGGTTTCGGGGTTATATAATGCAAATACCGCCTCGAAAGATGAAACGCCAGTCCCTGTTGACAGACCTGCGGTTGTTGTATTCGGGTAGAGATAGGTGTACGATGCGACTCCTTCATCGGCGAGGGAGGGGTATTGGGATAGGAGGTAGGTGATGCTATCCCAGTATGTGGATGCGTTGGCTTTTGTCTCGATTTTGAAGTCATAGACGGCAATGGGGGTGGATGGGACCGTGCGGATTGTAACTTTTGTCAGTATGCCGAAGGTATTTCCGCCGCCCTGGTTTTTCACTGGTTAGTATAGCACACCAGGAATTAATAGGAAGGTTGCTTGGTTCAAGTGGGATGTATGACTTACTCCACGGATTGCCCAGAAAAGGTCCGTATTCTGGCACTCGTTTGCAATGAGAATCTCCCCCGTTGGAGTAACCATTTCGACCTCGTAGACTTGGTCAGAGCCTAGACCGTAGATATTCGAGATTGGGCTGTGCCCTCCTCCGGTTACGTATCCACCCAGGGTGACCTCGGGCCCCATGCCATCCACAGCAGTGAAATTGTGTTTATCGAGGTTGGTGTATAGATCGCTGACAGATGAAGCGGCACCAGCTGTTATTGCTGTGGTGTTGATGTGTGCATCGCAGCCTTGGGGGGTGAAATGCTCGTGGTACTCGTATTGGCCAGTCATATAGCGTGTCCATATGGAAAGGGAGTAGGGTGCTGCGGATCTAGAGGGGACGCTAAGTTTATGTACAATGTGATATATGTGATGCGAACTTACCGCTTGAGGTAGTCGTGTCCGGATGCTTTGACAGTAACTCTGATATTTTGCTTCCGGGCGAAATCAACGGCAAGTTTGACATGGTTCGCAGTTGTTGCATTGACGACATAGACAGGGTAGCCTTTTCCGCTACATGGTGCAGAATAATCTGGCAGACAGGAGTCATTGTTCATGTTGTTCCAGGCTGTACTTATTGGGTTGTTTTGGTGAAACGCGAAAGTATTCCAGGAACGAGTAATGTTGGCACATGTCTCATTAGAGCCCGTGAGATCATGGCACGCAAGGGCAGGTGGGGAAGGCTGCAACAAAGAGCCTGCGAGGCTTGAGTTCAACTGGCTCCATTCAAATATACTTGGCCAAGTTTCATCATTGGGGGTTGATTTGCAGATTGGGCCTCGGGCTGATGCGTAGCTCCGTAGTAGAGCAAGGCAGGCAAAGAGTTGGAGAAGAGCGTGGAAGCCCATTATGGGTTCGAATATTGAGTACGAATTAGGGAAGGATCAATGTGAAAAAGAGCAGTACTTGCTTCAGATTCTTGGAAAAGTCTTTGCTTGAATTTATAGATTCCATCTATACCGCAAAAGTGGAAAGGATCTGCTGCCGAACTGCGGCTTTCGCAGTTCGCAGTTCGGCTTCCGCAGTTCGCTTTGGCCCCCACCGGGAGACGTTGTATTGTATTGATCAGCACGCTGAACCCAACCCTTGTCAAAAATCAATTGGCCACTAAGTGAGCTATATCCCAATATCCATGTAATCATCTCCCACCTGGAAAAGGTCGATATATCTATCCCATTCTTCCCACCACTCCGGGTTCTGGAAATACGGAGCTGTGACATGCTGTTCAAATGCCAGTCCGTCATCTGCAGAATTTGAGCCTTGTAAGCCATCTCGGGCTATTTCAGCTGAGACTTTCGGGAGTCGCTCAACAAATATCTCATTGACGGTTTTCCACTCTTGAATAGCCCGAGGCTCTCCTGTGCTCGGATCAAGATTCCTCTGGCAACAAGCATGAAAGATAGCATCAAACATGACAGATGCGCCAAGCTTGTTCCGGACAACTAGCTTATTCATACCACTGGGCGCACCTTTTTTGAGGATATCCATTAGTGCCTCGATGTGAATGGCGGCTCGGACAAATTCTCTGCGATCCGGGAATGATTGGAATATCAGATGCGCCTCTTTCATATTCTCAATACCGTTGATGTAGTCACCTGCTTTGATATCGGGGAATGTTGCTAGAAACCTAAAAAGCATCGTAGTTGCGTTGAATAGGCCTGTGAAGTATAGTACGGGCAAGTATCTGAGATCTCTGGCTGAGTGTTCATTTTGGTTGACGTTGCTATCTTTGAAGGCCTTTATGAGATCGGATGCAACATGAAAACCTCCTTGGAGGAATTGGAGGTAGTTGGCTTGTAATTTGGCGTCTTTGGTGACTCCATCCGTGAGCAAGTTAAATGTCATGGCGATGACGTATAATTTTGTGAAGCCCAGGAAGAGGTCAGTGTCCGGGGAAGCATTGTGGTCCTCAGAAGCCTGAGTATGGTCGAGCTGATTGAGGAAAAGCTGTGCGATGCGAAAATGCAAAGCTAGATTCTCGATATCAGCAAGGGTCTCTGTCGCTGATACCTGAATCTTCAATATAGAGAACAGCGTTGCGAAAGACCGCGGTGAGCCAAAAGATCTCGATTTTGACAATAATTCAATGCTTCGATCGATTGATTTTGTGTGCTGCTGGCTTGAAACAGGCATAGGCATCCCTGATAGTACTGCAACTCTATATCACTATTAGAATGTTCCTGATCCCAAACATCTCTAACACTCACAAAATTCCAACCTGCACACAACCTAGCCAAGTCAGGGACTTCATCTCATTCGTGACTTTGCGTCCAGCCGTGAGACTGAACCCACGCCATGTGCCCTCCTCAGTGTCAGACTCAGAGGGGGTGTGGCAGTGAAGCTGTGTGGCTGCATTAATCGCAAGACCTGCATAGTTCCATGACGGAATTTGAAAGTGCTGTGGCTGGGGAATCGGCCATAGGCACAGAAGCAATAAGGCATGAATTGTCTCGATGTGCTCGATGGCTTTTTGAAGGATCTGTGCGAGAAGCATCTCAAGTTCAGGCACTAGTTGATCATAGAGATTTGGGAAATTCTGATTATCTTCACTGGAAATCAAAATGATAGTCCAGAATAGAAGCGGACTCTTCGTGAAAAGATCTGCCAGTACAATTGGAGATTCTAGAAAAATCACATAACGGCGATGATGTGTGTCAAAGCTATCAATGGGGGGTGAGTGTGGGTTTGAGAAGTAGGGGCTGTCTGTGCATACTTTTGAAATAGGCTCATAACGTCACGAGCTTCGAATTTGAGAACACCAATGTTATAACAGTTTGTATCGTTTTGAGAGTGGTTTAACCATGTTGAGGGGACAGTAGGCATCAATTCGGGAGATACTGTGGGATTCTGTGTCTGCAGAGATGAATTATGTCGATAATCATATCTTGCATCTAGAGGACTTGAAGTATTATTATCATGTTGCCCTTCTGAAGACCTGAAATCATGCAATTCGTTCGTAATCTCTTCTGTAAGTCTACATTATGGAATCAGTACCCTAGCAATGAACCGCGAAAGTAATTACCCACCTTCTTGTAGGAAGACGCTTGAAGTTTGCATCTAATCGACAATCGTATTCTCTAGATTTACACCGAGAGCAAGGTCCGTTCAAGGTTTTGCGTGCATCGCAAGCGACTTTGGCTTGTCTGCAACGGGTACAACTCTTGGCGCGACCTACCGGGCGTCGTGGGGGGTTTCGTGAAGACTCGACAGCCGCGTTTGAGGGGGCTGGAGAATCAAATGAGAAGGAGAAAGACATGATCAAATCTGGGGATGCTCCATGGGTTATCTGATTCACTCAAAAGAATGAGGCAGGCATCAGCGCTCGGAGCCCCGGGCAATAGGCCCCGGGGATTGGTCTTTGCTGAGTCATTATTTTCCAAGTAGTCAACCAACTACGGCATGAGAAGTAAGTACATTCTAAACACTCATGAAAGAGAAGAGGCCGCGAAGCGCAGGGTGCTTGGCCAATATTTGATCTTGACAGGGTTGCAAGTAAATTTTTAGTGTGACTGATCGTGAATGCCTGGGGTTTACACTACGTCATTTGGCCAAAAAGGCATAAAGGGTCAGCGACCCAACATCCTCTCGCTCCTCAGTATCTACCTGGTAAATGTCATAGTTGCAGGACAGAAAATTTTATTCCTTGCCTTCTAGGTAGCCTCAAGCAGCTTGTCAAATGCGTTCCATTAATTCCTGCACATGTGCTGGCTATGTCTTGTTTCGTCTGTGGTATTTGTCGATGGTCAGGAATGGTGTGAATTAGGGGCGATCAATTGATCGTCAAAATATTGAAGGAGAGACCCCGCTGACTTCAATGTTTTGTAGTCTTTTAAGTTCAAAGCTGCTGATGTTGGCATTATTGATTCTAGGTGCCTATTTCACCATCCAGATCAACTAAACCTCGGAATGATACCAGCTCACAACTCCCATTCAATCTGGCCAATGTCATATTCACCAGCAAATCCATTTCCCGCCTCCTCCGCCTCTAAATACCCCGGTGCTATTTCTTCAATCCGTTCTATCAAATCTTCCCGTGTGACCGATGGGTCATCATAACGAGGGAGGAGAATTTCGATCAAAGGTAGTCGTAAATCAAAAGGTCTGGAAAGTCCAGCTGGTTAGAAATACTGATGGTTGAAACACAGAAATACAGTTCCTGGTATGTACTTACTCGTCAGAGGGATTGGCACCTTCGACCGCCTCTGGTAGGCCCCAACCCAAACCGATAATTTTGCCCCATATCTGATTCAAATCCTGAGGTTGGACACGGGCTGAAAAATAACTCGATCCATCTGGTCGAGATTTGTTCATCAAGAGTAGCCCTGTCTCGAGGGTATGATTGTCAATTAAGATATCGTTTTCGCCCCATGGAAAGACTGTAGTTCCATCTACTGTCATACCCATGTTGGTGAAATCAGGACACTCCACCAATCGAGCGATTCTGAAATTATCAACGGTGATGGGACCGCTAACAGGATTTGGAGGAAGCATTGATACTGGCTCAGAGGGTGGGAAATAGGACATAGCCGACTGATCCCAGACACACGAGAGGAGAATACACTTCAGCATTCGCCCATGGTCTTCAGGCCCATTGATAAAAGCGATACAGTAGCAGTGACTCAACTCGACGTCGACCGGTAGGCCACGAAGGCAATCATCCTGTACCATTTGCGATTAGAAGAGATTCTCAGTGTGTAATTTCCCCTCGAAACCTCCTAAGATACATCATTGATAACTTACTGGTGTATGGTATCTATTAAACGGTTTGTCATTATCGGAGGCACTCTTTTGATAATCCTAGAGGCTTTTAGTAATCAAACTTTTGGCTATAGGTCAAGTTCTATGGGGTACCTACCTCGCGAAAATCCTGTTGAGCACAAGCCCAGGTTTCCACTAATTTTCGTCGCTGATTGTCTTCATATCCAAATCCTTGATCAGGTTCGGATTTTTCCTCTCGCGGAATCCAGTTTTCGCGAATGAATAGTCGAAAGCCTCGTGTGAGGACTTCGAAATCGGAATCATCTAGCGGCTCTGGGTGCGAGCGCACGGTGGAGGGGATACCTCCTGGCCAGAACCGTCCGTCCATAATTATTGTAACTGTTTATGAGAGAAAGAGGACAGAAAGAAAGACCTCGAGGTCGGTGGAGGTGAACCCTTTTTTTACCTGGCGGCGGGGGTCTGATTCAAATTAGTGTCGTTTCAAGGCCCCACCAGATGGTCGCCCCTGATGAACTAGGCCCACTTTATTGACGTTACGTATCGAGTACCAGTTTTAAAGGAAGCCCCAAAGACTCTCCCATTACAGTGTGTATTGAATCCTTTCAGGAAAACAAAAAAAGCATCATCTTTAATGCCTCATAATATTGAAATGAGCTTTATATAGCACGTTCTAGACATAATGGAATATTATGCCTTGGTAGTCGATGCTCCACAAGATCCATAGTTTGGGTCACAGTTACTTCCACAATACTCATCGGAAGTGCCGCTAGACTAAACGAAAATTATTTCGAACCTTGGAAGGAAGCAACTCACCAGTCTCCGTATTTGCTACAGCAATCACCGAAGGTTGAGCCCAGGCATGTATGTCCACCCTGACTACCACAGAGACCATTCAGGGGGGGTTCCGGTTGGCGTAGTGGACGCAGATGGGGCTGTTGAAGCGGCCTGACTTGTACTCACTCCCGATGCGGGTAAAGCCGTAGATGAGATCAATGACTGTGAAGATGTAATTTCGAGCGGAATGCTGTAGTTGAACGGTTGAGTCGGCAATGGATTATTAAGGTCCAGTACACATACACGGTCGTACTCGGACATCCAAGCATCATTATCGTACATTTCATCACTAAGGCCATCAGTTATGTTGTATCGATCCAGAGCCTGGTCACAAAGGGTGTAGTTGGCAACTTTTGCCTCCTCGCTGCTATTGATGCCTCGTGCAGTGCTGATTGTGCTAGTAGGCCATTGGTAGAAAGTGTATCTGTCAAGTCAATTAACATTCGCAGAATACTCCTTCAATATTGAATACCCACGAAGTTTCTCTGGTCACTGTTCTTGTCTGGTTAAGATTCATTGCACTGCCTGACCTTGTGCTGCTGCTATTTGACGCCGGATTCGTGAGGTTCCTCACGAAGGCAGAATAGCCGGAGTAGCTTTTAATGTTTCCAACCGGTTCAACACACTAATTTCATCAGCATAAAATAAATAAAGAAAAAAAGAAGGCTGGGGACATACGTAACTGTTGTTTACCCACAGATGTCTGCAGTCGGCATCAAGTTGTGGATTAAGAAACCTTAAATCCGTTATGGAAATATCAAATTCGGAAGTAAGATAGTCGCAGCCCTCAGTACTATTAACCTTATGCCAAAGTCCGCATCTTGTATTTGATGTCGTCACTGCATCGGTAGGTACAGCTCTAGATGATTTGATTAGAACACTCCAGGCATCTAAGAAGACAAGAGAACTTACGCGGAAGTCGTCGCGGGCTTGAGAGGGAATGATCCGTCTAGTTCCATCATCCCCGGCGGAGTAAAGCAGATGTAGCTTCCATTAATATAGCTCAAGTTCGAATTGACTCTGCTCAAAGACGGATTCCAGGAAAGGAATTGCTGACTCGTGACTTTTCTTTCCATTTTTGACACCAAAGTGTTCACGGTATCGTTTAGCCCAACTCGTGCAATTTTGCAGGAATCAGGCAAGCATATTAGTGATCCTGTTGCTAGATAGTCATATCCAGTCCCTAGGCCATTTTTGTTGATAAGAGATCTTGTTGACACATTCTTTGCCACGGAAATGCTGTCACAAGTGTCGCCGTCCTCGATTGTGTAAGTCGCAGTATTGCTATCATTCACATCACACCTTTGTGAGGAAGCCGTAGTAGTAGACGAGGTGACCGTGGTCGTAGTCGTCGTTGACGCAGTATAAGTAACAGCGTAACCTGTTGCGCCACAGGACTTGACCTGATTTGTGAGTACAGAGGGCCCGAATAAACTTCGACCCCATTTCGAGTTTACCACGACTGAGAGTTACTTTAGGTAGCAGCTGCTACACTTGATTTTGGAGGTGTCTCCTTCCTGGAAAAGTGTGTTGCAGAATTCGCCAGAGGAAGGATCTGTGAGACATGTTGCATTATATTGCCACTCCATCTTTCTGCCCGCATCCGAGGCAGTCTGCATGGCTCCTGAGATGTTATACAATTTTTCTGCACCGCATTCCTTGTCAACTGTAGAAATGTACTCGATAATAGATGATTTGCAGTCGCCAGAGCAAATTTGACCCAGTGAGTCTGTGCTCCATGTACTTGTAGATAGCACTGCCGAATGAAGAGCACCATTGCAAGATACGTTTGCTGCTAGGGCGCTCATGCAGTCATCTGATGCTGCTGTGTAGTGCAAGGAGTATGGTGCGTAGATATTCGTAATGTTCTGGCTCGCATTGACAAGAGAAACATCCTGAAAAAGTACAAGCAGCATGCCAACACAGGCATACCATGTAGAAAAGTATAGCATCGCAAGATAAAAGAGTTTCAAGGAATAACCAAGAGGCAGCAATATTGAAGACAGATAATGAAGCGTTCTAGTCGCTTTTTGCCCGGGAAAGAGATATAAATCAAATCTTGGAAACTTGGTTCCTCACGGCCTGAAAGATACACCGGGAAGGGATTGAGAAAAGAAAGATGAAAACGGAAGCTCAACTCCTGGCGGGTTATCTCTGCCTTCTCGTACTGTATTGTCTATTTCCCCGATACTTCGCCATAAAGTCAATTCCAAATCAATAATTCGGGGGCCTTTGATAGGAGGACCCAATGCTGCTCTTTACACACAGCCTGGTTTCTTTGGCGCATGCAGTATTACGGCTGAGTGGAACCGACAAAATTTTGAAATCCTCATATGGAGACTTGTAATGGCGATTCTCTTCATGACTGGATTGGCCAAGTTGACTAAACGATTGGAGCGCTTTGGATCAGGCCCGAACAACACCGATCGGCAGGGACTTTCCATTTTGGCGTTGAGTTTCATCTTGCGCTGAGGCTGAGAAAGAGGGTCCCATTCAATCTCTTCGTAGAGTACGGAGTAGAGAGTCATCAGACCCAGGGTTAGTGGGTCGGTTCAGATGCGCAGGCATATTAGTGAAACCCTACAGAGTAGATAGTGTCGATTTAGCCTCGGAACAAGGCCGGATGTGCTTGACTGCTCGGGTAAACTTAACTACATCAAGAAGGTCCCATGAATATCAATACTCAAATACACCTCTTCTACGACTGGTACCCTTTCTAGCTCCATTTTTTCGGTAACCCGGGGGCGGCCCCCTCTAACCTCGTTGGGTATTCAACATAGAACTTGCACTAAGTACAACTGCGCAGCATCCAGAATACGATGGCTGCGCAGAAAACACCCATGGGCTCCACAGTTCCACAACTTGAAGATGGGCGATCTGAGCCTCCGATTCGTTCAGTACCTGCCAAGCAGTGGAGATTACGATGCGAATGGCTTTACTGGATTATCCTGGGTCTGGTAATGTCTCACTATTAAGCCTTAGATCAAAATCATCTATCAACAGGGGGAAAAAGCCTCATCCAAAAGAAAATATGCGCAAAAGCCCCTAATTTTCAGACCATGCCGAGTGGACCCTTTGGATCTCACAGACGCTCGTTAATTTACACGTCTTTTACAATTTGTGACAACTGCTGGATGCTACTATTTGAATGAAGTTCCATGATCCTCTTGAGTCCTCGTTACTTTTAGTTTCGATTTCTATGGATTCATTTTGAGTGCGTGTCTTCAATATGATTCAATCAGTCCATAGTGGACGAAATCAATGGAGAGGGTGGCATTTACTAATGCTGCTCGCTTTTCTTAATTTATTTTCCACCGTTGCTGGTCAATTTTATGTTTGCAATTCTACCAGTCCTTGTGTTAATGGTGCATGCTGTGGCGTCAAAGATGGGGAAGCACAAGGTGTTAGTCATTATTTTTCTTTTCCTTCTCAAAAGTTTTCATGCTGACCATCTATAGCTTTGCGGTTATGATCCAGACGACCAATGCAGCAAATCTAATTGCGTTAGCAACTGCGATGCCAAAGCTGAATTTGGCAAATGGGCTGCTACTGCAGGCACTAAATTTCCTTTGAACGTCTGCTGTTCTGAATTTGGATTCTGCGGAACAACATCTGAATTCTGCACTGGAGAATGCCAAAGCAACTGCCGCCAGCCTACTGAGCCATCTTGCTCATCGAATGATGTGCTGAAGAAAGTTATCGGATACTAAGAAAGCTGGTCGAGTAATGGCCGGAAATGTGATGGCTGGACACCAGAGCAGATACCCGCTCAAAGTCTTACCCATTTGGTTTGGTCATTTGCTTTGTTCCAGCCAAAGTCTACCAAAGATGAATGGGAGCTGTATCTCATGAATGATAAGGACGGATACATGGATGCATTGATGCAAGACTTTAGCTATTTGCAGGTCCACCATCCTCAGTTGAAAATGATGCTCTCTGTTGGGGGCTGGGTATTCAATGACGGCGGTTCATCTACCTATTGGTCAAAAATGACAGCCAGCGAGAATGGAAGAAAGTCCTTTGCAAAAAGTCTACTCCAAACACTGCAGAAATACGGCTTGAATGGAGTAGATCTGGACTGGGAGTATCCCGGTGCTAGTGATCGAGGAGGAAACAGCGAGGATACCGACAATTTTGCCAAGCTGATCAGCGCTATTCGAGACGAGCTCGATGCGAGTGGAAACAACTTCGAGATTTCGTTCACCATTCCATCTAGCTACTGGTATCTCAGACATTTTGACGTACCCAAGTATCTAGCAAGTGGTGCTGATTGGTGTAATATGATGTCCTATGACCTCCACGGCGTCTGGGACGGCCATGATCCCTACATCGGCAAGGTCGTGGGAGCGCACACCAACTTGACGGAAATTGCTGAAGCCATGGATCTCTTGTGGAGGAATGACGTGGATCCATCCAAGGTTGTGTTAGGACTTGGTTTCTACGGTCGATCCTTCACGCTCTCTGATTCAAGTTGCAGCACCCCCGGGTGTCCCTTTAGTGGGGGAGGAGCAAATGGTACATGCACTCAGACTTCTGGTATCCTATCCTACAAGGAAATTCAAGAAATCATTGCCGATGCCGACAATGTCCCTGTGTGGGAAGAAAAAGCGGCAGTGATGTATCTTACCTGGGATGATGACCAATGGGTCTCGTTCGATACAAACAAGACATTCCAACAAAAATTCGACTACGCGAACGACCATTGTCTTGGGGGAGTCACGATTTGGTCCATTGATCAGGATACATATGATTGGGAAGCTCTAAGTGCTCTTCTGGGTAAGAGTGTGGATGGGGGGTCTCTGCTTGAGGGGTCGAACTCAGATGGTGAAGATGCGGAGAGTCTAGTACATTCTTACAACGCATACACAGGAGCTGATTGCTATATCAGTGACTGTGTGGACTGGAACACAGGAACGTGTAAAAAGGGATACAGCGTCTTGGACTACGTCCACAAAGGATCTCATGGGGTTCTTTCTGATCCAGATGACAAGCTATGCAAGACCGGCGACACTACGGAAAATGAGGATGAAGACTCCCAATATCGTCTTATATGTTGTCCTACAGATGCTATGCCAACCTGTTCTTGGACTGGGGGTTCTCCAGATGGCTTTTGCACTGGTGGAAAAAGCAGTACGTGTGGGACAAATAAGTTCGAACTTGTACGAGACCACTACAATGATCGAACTGGATCTTCTCCATGCACAGTCAACTCCAGATCACTTTGCTGTGATACTCTTCCACAGCTCACGCAATGCTCCTGGACCGGCTGTGAGGAGACATGCCAAGATGGCTGGTATGCATTCCAGAACATGTCTCTCAACGCAGGGCCAAGTAAGTCTTTTCTTGAAACTATTGATTGAAACAATTGCTGATCGGTATAGATTTGAATGAGAACAGCGAGTTTTGTACTGGAACCTCTGAATTCTGTTGTCCCTCGAAATCAACTCTCAAGAATTGTGAATGGGGAAATTGCGGCGACTCCTGCCCGAATGACAAGCTCCTTGTCACTCGCCGGGATCAGCTGATTGCCTTGGGCACTGGAAGCTATAAATCTCAAGATTAGTACTGTTCCTCGGGTGAAATGATGAGCATGTGCTGCGACCCACCAGAGGCAGCCGATAATGTGCCAGTCGATCCGGCCGATTTGTTCAAGTATCCCGATGAAGACAACGTGAGCAGGTACGAGAAAACAGAATTAGAAGCCAACAACGACTACAACGACATTGAAGAAGAAGAACCATTCGCGTTTGTGCTGATTGACGGAGATACTGATGCTTATGACGAGTCACTCGTTGATCAGTGGTCATTCCTCAATGCAAATGGTGGCTCATTGCACAGCAAACGTTCCTCAACAGCGCATAATTTATTTTGCTCACGAAACGACACATTTCAAAATTCAGAAGAGACTTATCAAATTAAGTGCAATAGCCTTCTGCGAAATGATACATCATGTCACTCGATCTTCTCTGAGGGTGCTTCAAATACAATTGTCAAACTGCCGGCTAATATCGGGGCTGCGGGGCCTTATACTCGAGTCATCAGTCTCACCCGTCGACACGCTATCGACAAACGAAGCAACTTGCTTCCTCGGTCTAGTGAAGAGGTTTATGACATGAAGGTCGATTATGACCTCGGATCTGCCGCCTCCGAGTCTAAGGGTGCCGTCAATTTCCGTGCTGATTATTCAAACCTGCATAAATACTGGGACACAATAACCGACAGCCCAGCCAGACACAAGAAGAGATGGTTCGGAGATTTTTCAACGTGGCTTGAGAAAGTGATAAGCATGGTTGAAGATGAAAAGGGCTATCTCCCTCTCACGTACGAGGGCGATTCCAAGTTTCTGGAGCTGACGCAGAACTGTTCTGATAAAATCCCCTACAAACTCGATCTTGACGTTAGTATGAAGGTTGGATTGCACGCACAATATGCCTACTATTTTGAAGGATCTATACTGGCCACTCCAAAGCTAATTGCGGCTTACTCTTACTTCTCAGTGGAGCCTAGTGCAGAGATCCTCTTCCAGCTAGATGGAGAAGCCACCTTCCAATCAACATCAGGCGATGCGGACATCATTGAAGGCATACCATTTTCCGCTATGTCTGTTAAAGGCCTGATAAATATTGGACCAGAGCTCGCAATAACCGGATGAATGGGCACCTCCCTGACTTTTGCTGGCAAGCTTCAGGCAGGTTTTTCAGCCAATTGGAAAAAGACCGAGGTTTACTTCCCTCAGGACTCAGATGGCAAAGATGCTACCGTCAAGCCATCGGGCATGAAGCCATGTCACGACCAAGATGACGAGCCACGGTATGAGATCACGCCCGAGTTCAAGGCTGCTGCAACAGCATCGGGGCATATCAACCTCAGTCTCACCCCGAAGGTGGGATTTGGAATCTCGATCCTAGGAGGTGAGCTGTCTGGCGGGTTTGTCACAGCTGGTTTGGACAACAGTATTCATGTTGGATTCGATTCGAGCAGTGATACTGGGTTCTGTTACTGGGCCGATTATCTTTATGAGCTCTTTGTCCAGGCCGAGGTCAAGTTTCCTGGCGACTCGAGTTATTGGGGCTCTGAGAAATTCAGTCTCGCCTCCCCAGATGATCCTATTACGCTGATAGATAAATCTTGTCTCCCCTGGGATACGACGATTACCCTCAACAGTCGTAGCGATTCTGAAACGAGCGAAGACTACGACGACTTCGAGGCTGATGAAATTGCGAGTGCTCCTGATACGAAGACGGATGGTGCGCCTATCTTCACCGCACTTATAGCGTGCCCCGGCAAAAATGACACCATTCCCCAAAGTTCTTATTCGTGTGACTCGAAATCCTCGTCCAAAAGAGACCTCCGAGGGTGCTCTCTCCCACCAGCTCTCTTCTATAACTGTGACTATTTCCCTGACTTGGTGGTCGATAATAATAATCAAAACAACAATCAACAAAACCCTACCCAGAATCTCACCGGTATCTGCGGTAATATAAAGGGCTACCTGGACAGTCATCAAAATGCCCCTGGTGTTGGCTCTAACTGGATGCTCCTAACCTACTGGAAAGGACAGAATAACCCACCCAATGAAAATAGGAAACTTGCCTGCGATAGGCCTGGGGGTCCATCATCTCAATGCGCCGAGCTGAAAAGGTCACTATGGCCTCAGGATGTACAAGACACTTTAAAAGCGGACGGAAACCAAAACAAAGCAAAGACTATGCCTGGATGGACTGACAACATGTCTTGTGATGAATTGCCCTGTGAGTCGCTTTCAGAAAAGAGTGAGGAGATCTTTCACTAAGCTTGCCATAGTCAACGCCTGTCACCAAGGAGGTACTGGGGCTGTAAGTTATTTGATTCCAAGGCACAGGAAATTGCAGTGATTAACATAAGATATGAAGCACACTGCCTGTGCACCGGCTGATCAGCAGGACTTTCAGCAAAACATCAATGGGATTCTGTCCAGGATCCACGACTCTGTGAGATATGAATATTCCCCCGAAATGTACAGTTGCTGACAGACATCTCGCAAAGGAAAACCAGGGGGCCGTTTGGTCCTCAGAAAGTGTCTACGGGTCGTCATCCAACGATGTCCGCACATTTAGCACCAATCTATTCTTCTCCAGCCAGACGGGAATCGATATCGGTGGTCTTGGAGGAGAATTTAATCCCAGTGCCGGTCTAAACAATCCCAGCATCAATGCCGGGACCAAGATGCAATACGCGATAGGTGGCGTTAACTTGCACAGCGATCGATTTTATTTGGGAGGGAAAGGAAATAATGCACTATGCGTGGACCAGGCACTGATGGCAAATGGTGCCAAATTTAACGTGGCCAGGCAAATGAATACTTACCACACTAAAGCTTGCACCGTTATCTTCAAGACCGCTGCGGATCTTAAGAAGCGTGGACTGGATCCTCAAGATCCGAATGACTGGATTGTTGAAGGTATGAAAATCTACTATGGAAAATTTTTCACATCTGCTTGGAATTCCGGTGGCTGACTTTTCTTTAGATGTAATTTGGAACGATGAGGAGGACAATTCAGACGAGCTTATGGATGCTTTGAAGCAGCTCGGACTTGTTGACAAGGATGACGAAGACGCAATGCCTCTTGTTGGCGGCGGCCACGTCGGAGTGCATATTGGTTCAGGGCACAAAAATGGTCGACATTGATTTATTTCGCTTTGCCTACTTATACACTTAGACTTGGTTGCAATTATACGACCTTTTGTATTGTTATGCATCTCCACATGTGTGCTCATCTTAATTTTGAAAGATTTCTGCTGAGAACTTTAACCTAAGACTTTTCTTATCAGGTGTATGTTGTGATTCAATAGATCTATCAAATTGTTCGCAGTACACGTGGGGTTCGGCTAACCTACTCCATTGAAAGAACAGCGTGAGACCGCACGCGTCGGGATGTGATCGGCCAGAATAAGAGATCCCACCAATGAAAAGCCGCCGACTCGGCACCGTGCCGGCCACCGCATTCTCATACTGTGGCGAGCATCGTGAAAAATCCACTTTTCCGTCTGAAGCCCACTTGACCCACTATGATATCGCTGTTCCTGCTACGTCATACCATGAGGATATCTTGTTCTGCATTGCCACATATTATCGTCGCTACCAGAATTCTCGCCAGCAATTTAACATTGATAATCCCCTTTCCTTGAAGTATTCTTTCGCATAATCCCATTAATCTTGTAATTCCCTTTTACTTGTTTCCATCTAAAGTCATTATGACAAACGACAAAATGAAGCCGTCGGCCCCCGCGCAGCAAAAAAGAAAGATTATTATCTTCTCTGGTAATTCCCCGCATCCAATCCATACGGTCCAATCGCAAGAAAATGGATCCCGATAAGAAAGTAACTAACCCCGCGATTTCTAGACTTCGATGGCACAATTTTTATGCAAGACACTGGACACATCCTCTTCGATTCACACGGCCTTGGTGCCGAAGGCCGGGCTAAGCTCGAGGCGCAGATGAAGACCGGCGAGCGCACATTCCGCGATGCATCCGAGGCTTTATGGGGCTCTTTACACATTCCTTTCGATGATGGATTCGTCGTGATGCAGGAGAAATTGGAACTCGATCCTGGATTCCGCGAATTCCACTCATTCTGTATCGCCAATGGATACCCGTTTAATGTTATCAGCGCAGGCTTGAAGCCGGTGCTGCAGAGAGTGCTGGACGTTTTCCTTGGTGACAGTGTATGTTCCATGATGATAATCTTTGCAAAATTTGAACTAACACCATCCAGGCCTCCTCAATCGACGTTATCGCCAACGACGCAACTATCAACCCCGACGGCACAGAATGGAAACCTATCTGGCGCCATGACACTGAAACAGGCCACGACAAGGCCCGTTCAGTTGATGAGGGCCGGCTCCAGGCACAGGCTCTGTGTGAGCCCGATGAGATGCCGCTGATTATTTTCATTGGAGATGGTGTTTCAGATCTCGCTGCTGCGCAACATGCGGATGTTCTTTTCGCGCGCCGTGGACTGCGTTTGGAAGAGCACTGCATCGAGCACAAATTGCCGTACACTGCTTTTGACACATTTGCGGATATTAAGCGTGAGATTGAAGCTATTGCTCGCGAGGACCAGTCGAAGACTGGTGGTGTTGGAAA
Organism: Tympanopsis confertula; assembly: GCA_026745395.1. NCBI lineage: Eukaryota > Fungi > Ascomycota > Sordariomycetes > Coronophorales > Scortechiniaceae > Tympanopsis > Tympanopsis confertula. The sequence continues at coordinate 52,254 of JAOYNU010067422.1, read as the reverse complement.
GCCTGTCCGGTATAACCCTCGTGCGAACTTGTGGAGACGCATTTCGAGCAAGGAGGCAGTAAGTATTCTTTTGATTGAAAAGATGGAAAAAACAGTTGCTTACTATATCAGGTGCCACAACTTATGGCTGCCGCTACACCTTCAAACGAGGAGAAGATGTTCCTCTGGCCTGAGACCTTCTCGGAATACAAACCTGAGACTATTAAGGAAGATGAGATTGTCCGGTAATCCATGGTCTGGGGATTATTATTCATGACTCAACTGCATTAATGATTGATGTTTTTGGGGTTTCTGGTGGTTATTCACGGGTTAGATTTGCGTATGTCCCAGGCATCCCGCGGGCTGTGGTCGATCCTCCGCGACCGTTGGAACAGTTTCAGCGCCCAAAATTAGTACACATAGATCAGACCGTCGAGTTGCACCACTAAAAATAGACGCGACAAATAGATTGTGTACGATATTCAATTCTAACCCGTTTTATATATACTAAAGTTACAACTAAAGCTGCGTAATGAGTTTGTATTCGTAAAACTATGAGTAAGTAATGATTGGCCGTGATAAATAGAAATATTAAAGGCACCAAGTTCTATGAACTTGAACCTTGAAAAGACCGAATAAGAATGAAGATAATCGCTTAGAACATGCTTAATCCTTGACAGCCAATGGCTCCACGTTCCAGATACCATCAGCATACTCATCGATGACACGGTCGGTCGAAAAGAAGCCCATGCGAGCTACACTCGTGATAGACTTGACAAGCCAGTCGTCCTTGTTCTGGAACTCCTGATCGACCACCTCATGGGCGGTTATGTAGGAGTTGAAGTCGTCAGAAACAAGGTAGTAGTCCCCGTGCTCCTCGATCGAGGCAGTCAGTGCTGAGAAACTGGTGGCGTCGCCAAAGGTTCCACTTTTGATGGCTTCGAAGACCTTGGCTAGCTGTGGGTCCAGCTGGAAATCACCGTAGAAATGGCGGTGCCGCAGTTCCTCTACGTCTTCGGCGAGGTTGCCGAACAAGAAGATGTTTTGCTCGCTGATCTCCCGGGTGATTTCAATCTATCGACGTTAGTATAGAGTTCCTTGACGATGTGAATATATGACTTACGTTGGCTCCGTCGCAAGTACCGATAATAAGGCCGCCATTCAAGACGAACTTCATGTTGCTAGTACCGCTACCCTCTGTGCCGGCAGTAGAGATATGTTCGCTGATATCGGAAGCTGGGCAGATAATCTCTGCTTTACTGACGTTGTAGTCGGGAATGAAGATCACTTTCAGCAGATCACCAATTTCTGGATCATTGTTCACCACCTCAGAGACTTTGTTGATGAGGTGGATGATGGTCTTGGCCATCCAATAACCGGGCGCTGCCTTTCCACCGAAAACCGAGACCCGAGGGACGACTTTCTTCTTTTCTGCGGCGGAAAGCCCCTTGAGAGTCAAGTATCGATGGATCACACCGAAGATGTTGAGTTGCTGACGCTTGTATTCGTGGATTCGCTTGACTTGGATGTCAAATAGCGCATTGGGGTTCACAGTGTAGCCTGTAATTTCCTTGATGAGCTTAGCTAGTCGCACTTTGTTCCGGGATTTGATTGCTGCCCATTCGTTGCGGAACTCCTTGTCATCGACAAAAGCCTCGAGTTTGTCAAGAAGAGTAAGGTCAGTCAAGAACTCGTGGCCACCGAGCTTCTTTGCAATCAGCGCAGAAAGTTCGGGGTTAGCTTGGTGGAGCCATCGGCGAGGAGTGACACCGTTCGTGACATTAGTGAATCGATCGGGACCATAAATCTCAACAAAGTCTTTGAACAAAGTAGTCTTTAGAAGATCGGAGTGTAATTCAGCAACTCCGTTCACTTTGTGAGATCCGATGATGGCTAGATACGCCATGCGAACCATCTTGGGGTGCGACTCTTCGATAACGGAGACACGCGTCAAGAGTTCACGGTCATCGGGGAACTTCTTTTCAACATACTGCAAAAAGAACAAATTGATCTCGTAGATAATCTGGAGGTGTCGTGGAAGCAGATTCTGCATGAGCGGAACGGACCACTTCTCCAGAGCCTCTGGGAGAACAGTATGATTTGTGTATCCGAAGGTCTTGGTCACAATGTTCCAGGCTTCATCCCACTCCAGGCCCTCGATGTCAATCAGAATACGCTGCAGCTCGACAATGGCCAAGGTAGGGTGGGTGTCGTTGAGTTGAATTGCTACCTGGTCTGGGAACTCGCTCCATGCTCGCTTGGTCTTCTTGAATCGTCGAACAATATCGAATAGAGACGCGGCGCACCAGAAGTATTGCTGCTTCAGGCGAAGCTCTTTACCTCGCTCCAGATTGTCATTTGGATAGAGCACAGCCGAGATAGTCTCAGCGCGCTGCTGATCTGCGACGGCACTTTCGTAATCTCCGGCATTGAACTTTTGGAAGTCGAACTCGCCCGAGCTGGCCTTGCTCGACCACAGACGGAGGTTGTTCGTCGTCTTGGTTCCATACCCAGGAATTGGTACATCGTAAGCTACTGCTTGGACAATCTCTCCATTTTCCCACGAAGCATGGGTCTTGCCGTTTGCATCTTGTGTCTTGCGAACGCTTCCATAGAATTGGATGTCGACAGTAATGTCGTGACGAGGGAATTCCCAAGGGTTATTATCAAGCCAGTAATCGGGAATCTCCACTTGATATCCGTCAATGATCTCTTGCTTGAAGATTCCATATCGGTATCGGAGCCCATAGCCCCAGGCTGGGTAGTTCAAAGTGGCCAAACTATCGAGGAAGCAAGCCGCCAAGCGACCAAGACCGCCATTACCTAGCGCTGCATCATGCTCCTGGCTGATAACATCCTCAATGCGGAAGCCGAGCTCGTTGAGTCCATCTGATAGCTGTTAGAACAAGTCTCTGCATTTCGTGGGAGACGAACCTCGAGCAGCGTCTTTCTGGCCGACGTTAAGCATGGCATTGTCCAGGGCACGACCCATCAAGAACTCCAGAGACAAGTCTGCGCATATAATTAGCACATTGAGTCCACATGGAATGTTTTGCAAGCTCCACATACAGTAGACTCGTTTCTGGTCAGTAAAGGTCTGTCGCTGCTGCGTCTTGTTCCACTCAATGATGAGTCGGTCTCGGAAGGCCAGCGCCGTTCCCGAGTAGGCCGCACTGTTCAATCAAATTAGGCCAATTAACCGAATAGGAGTCATGGCAGAAGACTCACTTTTCGTCGCAATTGTACAGAGATCGAGCGAGGGTAGTCTCGATATGGCGTACCAGCTCTTTCTGGGAAAAGTTAATACTTGCGCCGGCAGATGTGTAGTAAAGGTACCGACCTCAAACTCCTCTTTGTTCGTGAACTCCGAAGCCGACTAAATGCAGAATTTCAACATCAGTATCTCAATAATTGGTGGATAAGAATGAGTCGCCTACATGCTTGCGCCATCTGTCGCAGTTCTTTGTTAGCTTTGGACCTCGGTCGGGAACAGGGAACTCACGTCTCTCGCAGCTGCTCAGGGATACTCGCTTCCACCTTCTTGATGTCATTCGCGCCAAAGCCAGTGAATGTGCGCTTGTGCTTTGGGCGACTGAAGCCAGGCCCCACAGGACCTTGGAGGTCAGCGATGGGAGCGCCGATAGACGGGCGGCGTTCTCGGCCAGAAGACGACATGTTCAATGGATTATGTGCAGATGCAAGAGGTGAAAATATTCAGAGACGCAAAACTGGCAAGAGGGGGAGAAATAAAAGAGGGGGACATGGTAACACCATGAGGTTGAGAGGGGTCGGAACCTTGACAAGTGCAGAACACCACACGTCCGAGCGAACATTGCCCAATCCGGGGATTTTTGGACAATGATTCCTGCTATTCTTAGTGCTTAGGTTCAGCTAGGAGAACTCAGCCGGTCTATGCTCGTCATGACTTCTACGGTTTGGGTCCGTAGTGGTCTGATCGGAGATTTCTTTGTCGCTATGGAGCTCGTGTGGAGCTGGTCTGGGTCTCGTCGACTTGGGACCCGGGCTATCCGTCTGCCAATTTGGAGATTCCATGATTTGAGGGGAATGAGGGGTTTCGACTTCAGAATTTGCCCATTCAGATGGCGTGGGAGAAGCCACAGGTCTTTTGCTAGTCATGCCACCCCATAGTATGCAGGATGATGCCGATCCGGGGGCGACTGAGCAACTGACGGGAGACCCACTTATGGAGTATATCTCCAGCGCTAACGCGAGACAGGGCCGATCAACATCATAGACTATAGTTTGGTCATGGAGTATACCGATCGATGACAGAGGGAGTGATTGAGATCGATCTAGTACACTTATGGCTCACCACATCTCAAGACCATAGTAGATTGTGTTAGGAGATACTCTTATTCCTACGAATGGCGATGTAGGCTGCATTGGTTCCTTCTCATTAGGACAAAAGGCCCTGACTAAAATCACACGAGGGCATTCCGAGCGACCCCCAACCAATCTATGCACGTATGAAACAGAAAGCCAAACCCCAAGGGTGAAATCCACTAGCCGCTCAATAAACCAGGAAGAATACAAAGCAGAACATGAAGGTCGCTCAAAGGCAAACAGTCGCGCATAGGATCACAGGGACGACATCTAGAGCAAGTGGACAAATAGGACATGGGTCAAGACAACTGCGACCAATCCACCATACTATGCATCAACCAAACGGTCGTCGGGGTTGCAGTGAAGAGGGGGTCCCGTGGGACTACCCCTATCCAATTTTTTGAGAAGAAAAGCAATGCCCTCGTCGAGATAAGGACAAATATGAAAGCGAAGCCAAATCGCTTGAAAAGTCCCTCCCAATCATGCCGGGTTCAAGGATTCAAGATCCATGTGGAATGAGGGAGAGACGAGCCTCCCAGAAGATACCAAGCCAAGCGGGGTATCGCATAAGCGCCTGGGCTATTACCCAAGAAAACAAAATTGCGCCGTAACACCTGCAGCTAGTCCCAAAGTCGACAGGAGTAAGAAAATGGTAGTCAATGTAGCACATTGCTTGGGAATCTGATTGTTAGTATAGTTGCTGTGTTGCCAGCTGTAGAGGAGTTTGCGGATGAGATGAAGGTGTGATCAAAGATCTATAGCGAGGATGAGATGAGAAGGCGTGGATGAGAATGACGCATAGCGGGGTTATTGCGGGGTTGAGGCATTTAGAGAATGCCCGAATCCTTCAAGGCATTTTGCAGAATAGTCTCTTTGACTGCTGCAAAGACCAGTCTTATATTTGTAGTGTCCGTCGCTTGAGTGAGGCTGAATAGACAGTTAGATCATGTCACATATCTGGTTAAGGGAGGACTCTTACTGAGGGTAGAGATTTAAGTGTTGACGATTTACTTGATTAAATCGCCAGAGGAGATATTTCGCAGCACGGTTGACATCATTGCCGCCGGAATAATCCGGGAAGTAGTTGCTCAACGGTGAGCGGGGAAGTTTTTCGCGGAAGAGATCGACTTTGTTGAGGAAAAGAATGATACTTGTGCGCACGAACCACCGTGAATTGAGCACCGAGTCGAAGAGGACTAAGCTCTCCATCATACGGTTCTGCAGGAAGTTAATTCGTATTCATTTGCACAAGGCAGGGAATCCTCTTGTCGTACCTGATTGCTCTCCTCGAGTAATACTTGATCGTATTCACTAAGAGCCACGCAGAAAATGATAGATGTGACATTCTCAAAGCAGTGTATCCACTTCTTCCGCTCGCTCCGTTGCCCACCGACGTCAAACATGCTATTCATCAATCAGCAATTGTAATAAAGAGAGATGTTCCGAGTTCCATACTGAATACTCAATTGACCCATGGTGAAACGTGTCTCATAGATACCCGTGGTCTTGGTTCGCGCACGCAGCACATCCGAGACATTGGGGATATAGTCGCTTTCGGTTATTCGTTTGGCATTTTGGAAAAAGCTAGTTGCGCATTAGTAACCCCTCTATGGATAGTGGCGGTTCATTCGGAGCTTACTATGGCGCGGAATCCATAAGGTAGAACTCATTCTGGCGCTCCAGTACAGTTGAGGTGCATGGGTCATTCCATAGGAAGGTGATGGCATCGCCCACTTTAGGGTCGAGAGGGGTGTTGGGATCCGGGTCGACGTGGAACTCGTCAAGGAAGGTGATAAAGTCTTGAACCTTTTGGCTGGATGGTTCAAGGTTGAATAGGCGATAACCCTCGATCAGGGCCTTGGCACAGTCGAGTAGGTTCTTGTAGACAGTCAAGCGGTAAAGGGTGAGTTCTTCTTTCGAGTATCCGTTCTGGTGAATGATCTTCATTTGCTTCACGATGGTTGATTTCCCGCTCTCGCCAGAGCCTGTGGTCAATTGGTCAGCTTGCAATTCGGCGTCGCGCACCAATGGAACTGGCCGGGAACCTACCCAGCAGCAGAATCTTGCATTCCCTGCGTAACCGTCTGGAGTCCTCGTCAAGCTTCCGGTCAATCATCTGACTTCGCTTTTTCTGTTCCGCGTCCTCCGCGGACTCGGAGCTGAAGCACATCCCCATGGTCACGAGCTCCGATCGCAGACCAGTAGGGAAGTTAGCGACTTGGCCACCCGCAGCCGCGATGTGGTGTCAGCCAGCTGGCCGAGGCCTGTAGTTGATTGGAGACAGTACCCGCGACGAACGGACGGTAGATTGGGAGCGGCCGAGGTCGAGCAAATGGTTGTGGTTGTGTAGCGACAAATGGTACTGAGAGAGACGGGGTGTCGGAGAAAGGTGGAGAGAGGCGGGGGGGTTAAAGCGGTTGGAGCGGTTGAAAGGTTTCGTCGCGGCAAGCTGAGTGATTCTTGGCGGCAAACCGGACGGAATGGATTCCAGCGGCGAACGGAGCCCGGCAGTCGATAGGGGAGATCGGGGGGAAGGGGAGTGGAATCGATAGTCGAGACGAGATGTTGAGGAGAAAGAGAAAGGCAATCACGAGCGAGGTGATACTGCGCACATCGTCATGCTGGGGGAGTGGAGATGGGAGGAGAGGGATGGGGGAATAAGAATCGTCTTACGGTCATTACCGCCCTTTGAGTTTTTTTACGAGGCGACCTGGGCGACTTTACGGCGCCGTTGGGGCGTAATCGGTATCCTCGGTATTTTTAATGGACGCGCCCCGAAGCGAGCAGATCTCCTCTAGGGGAGGGTGAAAATTTCAACTTAGGCCTTCACTTCGGAGCACTGCCCAACGGCTGAATGGCATAAAGTATAGACTTTGCCCTACGGGTACAAGATGGCACAGGCGATGGGGGCTCTGGGCGGGCTCTGGGCCTGGGGGCGGAGTTCTGGGGCCACCAACGTGGTATTTCCCCGTGGGTGCCGTGAACCGTCCCTGAAGAGAGCAGGGAGCGCCCGAAGCCACCCATAGATTCGTATGATCCGTGTTGAGGATATAGTAGACAGCATCTGAAGACTACATCTGGGGACGGACTTCCGGAAACACCGATCGACCAGTGCAATTTCGGGAATTGAGGCTCAAAGGAACTCATGGATTGTACGGTACTTGTAACTGTCATCGGGAACCCCAAAATTACCCACCGGAGCTTTAGTGGAGAGTCGTGACGCACATGGGCTTAGCCACCTGACCGTACCGTTCGATACCTCGTAGTCTTCAATAGTGGACAATAGTGTGTCTATGTAACAATGTCTCCTGCTGTCTGAGCTCTAAGCTCTCTGAAGAGGTGGAATAATCATTCCTGAGCCCGTCCACGAGGCCCAGGATCCAAGAGGCTTGGCTACCAGTTGCCCAGCCAATGCAGGCGCACTCAATGAAACCCTTGCCCAGTGCCAATCCTTATGTATTCTGCGATCTGCCTTGCCCCGATGCTCGTTTCCTACTTGGTTCGTGTTGAGCAGCCTGGTACAACGCAGACCATACTGCCTGTCCCCTCTTTGGGCCAAGTCAAAATTCAAATTCACCCTTTCCCCAAAAGCAAAATAAACGAACCCCGGGCGCACTCTTCCTACTTGGCCCGACTGCCTTGGGACAGACCTTTGTTCATGCAGTAGCGTGACTTCGATGGGTTTCACATGTCTCAGTTGTTCACCAACCCGGTCATCCCAGTATCAACCTGGTTCTTTCTCCCATGTTCCTGGCCTCTTGGCGATGGGCCCGCCATGCGCGTCAAACTCATCCTCGAAGTGGAGGGCAAATCTTAAGATCCATAAAAAGGGGACCCTGACAGATCGGGTGGGCTCCGCACGTGTGCTGTGGACTGACAGGTACCTCTAGTACCGGTGGAGGCGCATGGGTAGGCTATTCTAGGACGGACTAGTGGAAAGGAGAAAGCAGAGAAGTAAAAGGAGTAACCAGAGGAGATAACAGACACCTGGCAGGAGGGGACCACTCCGTCATAAGGAATGTTATAATTCAAGTAGAGCACAGCTATGGGAACGAGGTCGAGGACATAGACAAGGCAATAAGCCCAAGACAATCCGAAGGACGATCTGGCAGCATTTCATCGATCTCAGGCTAGACCATATTAGGAGATGTAATGAGGCGGTGATCACCACTCTATGCTCGAGTATCTTTCTCTCCGGATGCTCGATGGAATCAAGCACAACGCCCAGGAGGCCTAAGCTTGCGCTCACCAATGGGGCCGCAAACCATTGTCACTACTCTGTGAGCGAGCTAAGCGCCAGAATCCAGAATCCAGAATCCAGACCGGGCGTGACCCAAGGATCCTCCAGCTTACCCGGCCTTCGAGAAAGGATCCTCGCTGAAGGGTTCCACCAGACCCTAGCCAGAAAGGACTACTATTGAAGCTGCTTTCTATACTCTACACTGTGAATAGCACGGTCAAAGGTCGGTCGAAAATGCGTGGGAAACCAGTTCCGGGTATATCGCCCGGTCTGGGCCAAGCCGCGTGGTTCCTTGATTTGGGAGGCTAAATATGGTACGGATAGACAAGCATCAGCGCGTGGACAAGCACCACCGTGTGCTCCTTGTAGGGACCATGTCGGTGAGATAACCATGATACAGGGCGTTAGACAATAATCTCAGACTTCCCGTCAATAAAGACCAGGAACCAGTGTTGCAAGCCCCATTGTCTGCGAATCTTGGTCTGGACAGCTGAGTCAGCAGGCGCGGAAACCTGGAACTGGTCTCGCCGCGGTCGCGAACGTCATCGTCCTTGTTTTCTGCGCTTTTGCTGAAGGCCCTTCCCCACATCACCATCCCACCACTCAGCCTGCCCCTTTCTCGCGTCTTTTGCTTTTTGGTGCTTTTCCTCTCTTCCTCAACCCTCACCCGAAAGCACACAGCATCACTGCTCGACTCCGACAAGATGGCGGAATTCGTGCGCTCCCAGATCTTCGGCACCACCTTTGAGATAACAAGCCGGTTCGCATCGCCCGCGCCGATGATCTCGTGTTTGATTGCTGAAATGAAGCTTTTACAGTTATTCGGACTTGCAGCCAGTGGGCATGGGTGCCTTTGGCCTCGTGTGGTACGTCTTGATCGCGAACCCATAGCATGAGCCCCGCTAACAGACCGTGCCCCTCATAGCTCAGCACGAGACCAATTGACCGGCCAGCCCGTGGCGGTCAAGAAAATAATGAAGCCCTTCAGTACTCCGGTTCTGTCGAAGCGAACCTACCGAGAGCTGAAGCTGCTCAAGCATCTCCGCCATGAGAATGTAAGCGCTCAACGATATAGCCCCACCTGCCATCTGCAAGCCTCGGCCATATCGACCGATCCGACTAACGCTCCCACTAGATCATCAGCCTGAGCGATATCTTCATCTCTCCCTTGGAGGACATGTACGCGCTCAAAATAACTCTCCTGACATCGCATATGTACTAATAATCACAGCTACTTTGTCACCGAGCTATTGGGAACCGACCTACACCGCCTCTTGACTTCTCGACCCCTTGAGAAGCAGTTCATTCAGTACTTCCTCTACCAGATTCTCGTGAGTGATGAGATGCGCGTGTAAAAAACACCAAAAACGGAGATTCTTCTAACATCGATTAGCGTGGGTTAAAATATGTGCACTCAGCAGGCGTGGTCCACCGTGACCTCAAGCCCTCTAACATCCTTATCAACGAAAACTGCGACTTGAAGATTTGCGACTTTGGTTTGGCTCGAATTCAGGACCCTCAGATGACTGGCTATGTCTCAACTCGGTACTACCGAGCCCCCGAGATCATGCTCACGTGGCAAAAGTACGACGTGGAGGTGGATATCTGGAGTGCAGGCTGTATTTTCGCCGAGATGTTGGAAGGAAAGCCTCTTTTCCCCGGAAAGGACCATGTCAACCAGTTTTCAATCATCACCGAGCTCTTGGGCACACCCCCGGATGATGTGATCCAGACTATTTGCAGCGAGAACGTGAGTCCTGGTTTCACATGTTTCGCAAACGCGAAAAGTTGCTCACAGTGTTTTCCATAGACTTTACGATTCGTCAAGTCCCTGCCAAAACGCGAACGCCAGCCTCTGGCTACCAAGTTCCGAAATGCCGACGCCGACGGTAAGTGAACAGTTGAGACTCAGGCTAGGAGGCTATCGAATTCGATCTAATTTCTGTATAGCGGTGGAACTGCTGGAGAACATGCTAGTATTCGACCCGAGGAAGCGAGTGCGGGCCAACGAGGCTCTCGCCCACGAGTACCTCGCACCCTACCACGACCCCACGGACGAGCCGACCGCACAGGAGAAGTTCGACTGGTCGTTCAACGATGCAGACTTGCCGGTGGATACCTGGAAGATCATGATGTAGGTCCTATGCATTTCCCTATTTCACCATACGCAGAGCCATTGCTGACTTCACAGGTACTCTGAAATCCTGGACTTCCACAACATTGAGCAAGGAACGGAAGCTGGCCAGGCTCTAGTCCAAGGCCAAGCACCACCGGAGGCGGCCCAGGCATTTGCATGATACTCCTAATGAAATTTCCTTTTGTCCGTGATTTAATCTTCTTTGGTTCTTAGCAAACGCGAAGTGTGAACCATATACCGGAAGAATTTCCAGCAAATTTGGCGTGTTTCTTTCCTTACTCTGATTCTTCAACTTGTCTTTTTTTGGTTATCAAGAAGCCCATGTTCATAGCTTCTTCGGCGTCGTCAAGAACGGGATGGTGATGGGGAAATTCCACGGGATGAAATGAGCATCGATCGATTGTGTACTTAAAAAAAAAAAGACGACTTGTTTCCTCGAAATCCCCTAAATCCACTTTAATATGGAAACTTAAACCTAAATTCCCTTAGCCCTACACCGCCCGCCACGTGAGGGTTGATCATACCTGCATCCTCCCCTGTCGCTGCAGAACTTCCGCGTGAGAGATGGGGTACACTATTTCAGCCCCCCGATGATCATCCGCGACCCTTGCTTTCCCTCTCCCTCCCCTTCTCCCCGCATGATCGCATGATCGCCCCCGATGGCTGCCCAATCTAAACATGATCCCATTGTGCTGGTCATCGACTTCCACCATGCACGGTGAGTCCCGAGGCCCACGCGCAAGCCGCGAGGGGCGCGCGCTCCCCGGCCCGCAGAGCACTAGAGCATCATTGCTGACGGCGCTTGACCGCGCACAGGGGCCCTGAAATCGAACACTGTATTGCCGACGAGGATACGAATCCTGCGACCGATAATGACTGGTCGCTGTTGCCGTTTATGGCGCTCTCCGATGGCGCGCATCTGTACGATACCCCTCCCCGGATACTTGAGAATAGGAGCGAGCACGCATTGCGCGGTGGAGATGCAATTGGGTGTTTTCGTGTTGAGAGGGGCTTTTGAGTCTCTAATTCTGCGACGGAGAAGAAGAGAAAATCCCTCGTGGTATTTATAGATATAACTGAGACTGACTTGCGCTGGCGCTTTGTTTTAGGTCAACCGAGGAATTTTCGTATTTCACATTACGCCAGAAAGGAGAGGCCGATAGCCCTCCAAGGTCGCTCTTTGGTATCGCCTGCTCGCGCCAGCTTGACTCGAGACTGTTGATCAATCGCCCGCCCGAGGTTACACGATCGACTGTACAGAAAGCGGTGGTGGTTGTGACAGATAGCCCGCAGCGAGTCGGACAATTAAGAGAGAAACTTTCTGTTGTGACCTCGGCATGGTTTGCGCAACGGTATGTGGTATCTCCTGAATAGATGATAAATGGTTCGGAGACGCTGACTGGGAGTAGGGATTTCTCGGATGTCGATATTCTGAAGGTATATAAACGTCCCGAGTTGCAATGTTGTTGGACCCGACTAATTCGGAGCAGAAATTCCGTGAAGGCTTGGTTATTAGTCTAGGAAATGACGAAACGACGGATCAGAACTTGGGTAGGTTGTTATGAGATCAGGACTATATGCACAGCGACTAATCCTCTAGCAGGTCTTTCGCTGCGAGAGATGATCCACGAGTTCAAGTACCAGACTTTGGTCCTTTTCAAGGGATTATTACTGGAGCCAAAGGTAGATATTATCAACCGGTCTTCAAGTGCGACAATGCTAACCATTCTAGATGCTGTTCTTCGGTACTCGCTGCGAGCGTCTCTGCATGATTCAATTTTCACTCATTTCGTTAATACCTGGTCTTATCAACAGCCTTGAAGACTGTGCGGATCCTTCATTTGACAGCTATTCACAGAATGTGGAAAAGCCTACGTCACTCAAGACCAGTGACCGAAATTCTTGTATGTTCTGACATTTCGGCTGGTGTGGCTATAAACTAATCGGATCAGTGTTGGCCTACATGGGATTACCGTTGCAGATTTTTGGCAAGGTATGAGCTTCGAATACTCCCCATAGCGAGCCTCAGCTAATGTGGATCGGCAGGGGAGCATGTTTGGACCATATACGCCTCTCCAGCAGCTGGATCTGCTGGCTGATGATGGTACGAAATCATATGTAGTAGGATCAACGAATTCTCTACTCTTGCAGCAGAAAGATCGCTATAGCGATATCCTTATCAACGTGAGTCAACCAACATTCGTTTCATCTCATAAATGCTAATCCATACTGAATCTAGCTTGATGAAGATGCTATCAGCATATCATCTCCAACCCTTCGTAGTGCACTTGCGCTCTCTGTCGCTGACAGGCGTTGGATTGATCTTCTTACGCAGATTGTTAACGAGACATGGGATGATGAGCACCCCTCACGTCCTAAGACACTGGGCTTCATGGGGTCAGAAGAGTTCATTCGCCTCCAATTTGAAGAATATCTACTCGCATTACTGTCGAGTATGAAGTATCATGAGGAGCTTACTACTGTTTCGTCCGAGCCATCAAACAGGAGCAGAGCACACCTTCAAACCTTCAACATCGAAGGCGACCCTGCTCTAGATTTTAATGTCGAGTTCCTTTACCAGTGGCAGAAGACCTCCAACTACTCTCTCTTCTCACGACTGACATCAGATGCCCTACTATTCTCAATTACTGAACCAAAGCATCCAAGCGCCGGTGGTCTAACAATGGATGATATTTCGCGCCGCGTTTCCCAGCAAGTCGCAGATCTGCACATTGATGAGCGTGTCCGCGAAGGCCGAGAAGCCCTCAACCGCCAGCTTGCTCTTGGGCAGAAGAAGGTCAGCACAGCCTTCAATAACTTCTGGTCGGATATCGAACAGATGCGTGAAGCCCAGAGAAAGCGAAATGAAGAGAAAGCCTCTCAGTCACAACGCACCTCCATCGACACATCCGTCTCCCCACCTGCCTCAACTCAAGACTCTCCTTCCGATTCGTCGGGCTGGTGGCAAGGCCGCCAAAGACCTTCTGTTGACGTGACCCAGGCCCAAGCCTCCGTTAGCGCGGCGGGCCAGAAAGCTGGAGCATATTTCAGTTCATGGGGATCATGGGCAACCGAGAAGCGAAAGGAATGGCAAGATAAGCGCGCATCTCCGAACCCCGGAATGAGCCCCTCGCCATCAACACCATCGTTGCCTGTGGTTTCTGAACCAACGGAGTCGGACCGTGGTCGCGCAGAGACAATGCCCCGGCCAATCGAAGATGGCGGCGGTCTAACCCGCAGCCTTAGTCGCAGGAAGCGCTGGAGCAATATCATTCTGCGCCGCGACAGTGGCGAGTTTAGTCTGCCTAAACGCGATGACAACAATACCTCCGACTCTGACACACCGTTCCCTAAGTCCCCACTCTCGCAGGGATTTCCGGCTTACGAAAGTGTAGACGGGGACAAGGATGATTCAGAGCAGGTTCATCATTCACAGAATGAAAAGATCGCACAACCTGTCGATGCAGATGGGTTCTCTTCTGTTGCTCTCACGCCAAACGAAGGCCTACGTGTTGATCTGGATCCGGATCATGAAAGTCCCAAAAAGGCAGAGACTCAGCCTGGCCTGTCCGGTAAAGAGAATGAGTCTCCTGAGAAGAAGGAACCTCTTACTAGCGCAGAGTAATGAGTCCGAATACGCCTCTTTTCCTCATTGGCATTCAGCGTTGCATATGAATCCTCAACATCGACCTGTCTATACCAGTTTACTTTAGGGAAGTCATTTCTGCATGCTTACCCTGTCAATTACAAATTACGACCTATGCATACCCACGCTCCTGCTTGGAATTTGTCCGGGCGTGGGTTGGATGATGATATATGCATTTTATTAGAAATAAATAGATTCACCAAATTTACTGCTTCCTATGACTTTTGTTAAGTTCTAATCCACATGCGAAATGCTTTCAGGTAGCTGGGACAACGCAGGTTTAAATGATGGTAAATCAGGGTTATCATTGATTTGTCGTCTCAACGCTATGATGAAAGATGGATGCCGTAAAGATAGGCAAAAAGCAAAGAAACAATGCGATGATCCTAGTCCCGTAGCTCCTTAAAATCTCAAGCAAATCCCAATCCTCTCCACAGGATGTTTGATTCAGCCGCTCAAGCCACGGCAATGAATAATGAAAATGAATGTATTAGGAAGGGGCGTGACAATAACAGGGCATGGACACGGGGGTGTGCTGCTGTTTGGGGGGTGTTTGGCAGCGAGGATGAAAGGTTCTTAGAAGGTGACAGCTTTCAAGCAATATAGGAGATTTCGTCTCCATCCAGTCGCTCGATGTAGTCTTTCTCCATAAGAGCCTCGATGTTCTTTTTGATGTCGGGGACCTTTGGTGGGAATCGCGACTTGACTTGCTGGATGACTTCTTGCACGAGCTGGACGTGCTTCATCTTCTTGCGGGACTTCATGATACGGACGATAGCAGACTAATAGAATGGTGAGATTAGCAGGGAAACAATATCAAAGAAGGGATAGAACATACCTGGAGCAAAAGCTTCCGGTCCTCCTCTACTGTCTTATGGGTGTCATCGGCCTCAACCTTGGCCTCCGACTTGATCTGAATGTTGAGATTCACCTTGACCTTCTTGTTCTTGAAGTTGTAGTTCAGAGAGAACGTAGTGCCAGGCTCTGGCTTGGCACCATCAGGGCTTGCAAGAAGCACCTTGGCCTTAAGGAGAATGCTGAGGTTGGGGTCCAGCATGTCGGGGGACAAGATGGTGGCTTTTTGGATTTCCTCGTATGTGAGGGTGTCCGTCTCATTGAAAAGCAATAGGATGCCCATCTGGAAAGTCGATACCAAGAATGTGTATGGGATCTTGGCGTTCTTCACATAGTTCGCCTTCACTTCGCCCTTGCAAAGCTGCCATAGCCAAGTAAGCTTGCGACCACTGTGCTTGCCAAAGTAGAATTTTTGGAATTGCTCCGCGGTCTTGGCGATTTCCTCTGGCGCAGAGAATGCCGTATTTGGTGGGTTGAGAGGCCACATGCCAGTTCCCAAGATCTGGAAGTGTGAGTCGATGGCCTTCCTTCGCTCATCTTCATTAAGATCCGTTTCTTGCCAATCTTTGTAGTTCGCGTTGAGATCCTTAGAAATCTGAATGTCTTGGAACATGCGCTGTAATTTGTTGGTGTATTCGAAACCGCAGGCCTCCTTCAGCTTGCTGATCATGCTTGTCTCTGCATCATCAGATACAGAGCTGGTGTGGACTAAGCGCTTGGCCAACATCTTTGAATAAAACTTTTGGAAAACATCCTTATCTTCAATGTATTTGAAGACAGTCATGATTTGAACGAGCATCTCTTCGAGCTCTGATTCTTCAGCAGCCTTGGAGCCCTTCTTAAGCAACGAGTCGGTGTATTTGGCAAGCAATTCGGGAGACTTTGTAGTAGTCGTCTTGCAGATCTTGTTGCGGTTGACAAACTCGCGGCAAGCATTGTCGAGCGATCGCACGAATTCGGACTCTCCGTTGAAGGCGTCATCGACAAGATTTTGGTACCTTGTGTGAACCTGGAGAAGGGCATCTACATAGAGCTTTGGCTCGAAGTTTTCACCCTCCGAAGCGACCTTCTCTACGGCAGCCAATCCTGCCTTTCTCACATGGTTCTCAAAGGTTGTGCGCAGGGGGTCAAGACCTTCCTTGATGCGAGAAAGCAGACGGTACATGCGAGCCAGGTCTTCTTGGCGCTCGTTGTCAAGCAAGACCTGGAATTCATCACGAAGCAAAGCAGAGTGGTTGGTGACGAGAACGTCGAGACAAGTGTCTGTGAGACTTTTGGTGACATCTGGGTGTAGGTACAAGCCAACTCGGGCCTTCTCTTCTTCCAGTCTTGTCTCTGCCTTCTTCATGTATTCCACCACGCTGTTCTCCGCCACAAACTGCCGTGATTCGTTTTCGTAGTATTTTCGCGTGGCGTCGATAAACGGCTTCTGGAAGTACTGACGGTAAACATCGAGGGTGGATTTCTTGCTGTCGTTCTCATCCAGACCCAATGAAACAAAGGAGTCGACGATGCTCTTGATCTGCGACTGTTCAATAGTCTCACCATTACGCTGCTTTTCGATCAAGTTCAACACAGCATCCATGACCTTGTGGTGGACATTCTCGAAGAAGTCATCCTTCCACTTAACCAGATGCAGTGTGTATACATCATACACATTTTTCTTTCCTTCGTCTATTTCTCTTTTCACCCAGTGGCGGTTGAGGTAGCTGAAGAGATGGTTAACGTACTTGGCAGCAGTCGTGAAGCGGGTCCATTCCCGGATGTAGAATCCCAGCAAAGCCTCCTCGGTGTGACTCTGTGACTCGCTGTACACAACATCCAGATGGCGCGAAAGATACTCGCCGAGTAGCTTATAAAGTTCCTCGCCCAACAAGTGTGCTAGATCGTTCGTTAGCGATGCGGTCTTGTTGAAGTCATGGGGCCGCAGAGGGGCCACATGTGTTTGATCGATAAACGAACCTCCGCGGTGTGCTTGTAATCCTTGGTTGCTGGCGACTGCCTTCTGGGATGTACAGAAGTTGTGAACGGCGGTGTAGAGGGCCATGTAAGTCTTCATGTCCACGCCCTCCTCGAGTTTGAGCATGACACTGTTGATACCACTCTCCAAGAAAGACCATCTATAAAAGAGATACGGTTAGCAATTATTTGCGAGCTCATGTCACACCTAGAACTCACGTTTCATCCAGGTCATCTTTATGGGGTGTTTGCGGCATGACGGGCGGCATTTTGAGGTGACAAGTCTAGTATGTGGATAGGTGAGGTGAGGATGTCGACCCGTAGAGTCCCGTGTTCTGTTCCGGCGATAGATATGATCAGCCACTGGACCATGCGCTGTTAGACGTCGGGGAAGCACTGACAAGACCGAACACAAGGTAGCGCCACGGGTAGATGAGAATGCGCGGTGTAGGAGAGGACGGAGGGCCACGGACAACTTTGAACTGGCTTGAACCTAGGCTCAGAATTCTGGATGGAAAGAAGGAAGATACCACCCAGGACTCCAGAAGCGAACAGAAATGAGATCAGGCAGAAGAGGTGGGCGGCAAGAGTTGAGGCTGAGGAAAGGGCGTGGGGAGAAGTTGATTACGGAAGGCGGTGTCGCCATACTGATCGACATGTTATTTATTTGATTTTTCAAGAAAGAAATTGTTCAGCGCTTTGATCTTGTGATTTTTGACGTTTCTTTCATCAAGTCTAAGTCAAGGGACAAGCTTCTACAAAGGTTTTATGTTGCGCGGTGTTCCTATGATCTCTTTCTCATACTGAGGCGCGAGTGTTCGATAAGGAATGCCCTCTTTCCCTATACGGTTTGTGGGGCGATCGCAGGCAACTATACGAGATTCTTGGGACTTTACAAGTATGTAGACTTCATCTTTATGTCTATTCCAGCCATGGCATAAATAAAACACTTTGCATTATGGGTCTGATCTTGTGAAGCAGCTTCAAAGAATAAAGTTGCAGTAACGCGCTTGGCTGTGGAGCACTGAAGGTTTATGGTGTGGACACAAGCTGTCAGATCATGCCTATCTGTATTTATTGCGGTGGATTTGCCTCCAGTGGCAACTGAAAAGCTCCTTATTTAGTCTGATGCCTATTAGTATATTGGATAGCGCAAAATGTCCTTGATCCAAACACACAAAGGCTGATGTCGTTGTTGATATTCGCATCTTTGTTGTATGTAATCAACTCACCAAGCGATCGCGCCCAGTGCGGCATTCAATCCATGTTCCCCCATCATTTTCCAAGATGGAATATGCAATTTTCGCAACTTTAATAAGACCTCCGACTTTTGCTACATTGTATGAAGCTACTAGTACTAGTACTGGGTATGTGAAAAAGCCCGAGACTGGAGATCTCTCCAGGTAGGGTAAATATTGATTAGGGCGCCGTATCGACCATCGCGATCAAAGCCAAAGCCATATCGTGTTCTGGTCTGACGCAGTAACAAGCAGCTAACTATCGTCTTTTTTGTCAAGACAATGCAAAGAAAAGACAAAGCAAATAGAAGAACAATAAGCCCGAGCAGATTTACCACAGTGACGTCATGGTCGTGGATAGTTCATCTCCCGCATGATCAGTCGAAAGTCTCATCAACATCCTCAAGTGGACTTCGGCCATGAAAATCGTCCCAGCAACTGACATCCGAGTCACATATCGCCATATCTCATCATGGGACCGAATCCCTAACACATCGATCCAATCTAGACCCCTCATCATTTACCACGGGGCGTTCGACGCCACACCCGCTGACCTCACGCGTCACCTCCAAGCGGTGGGGGAGGTTGAGCCACAATGGACATACACAATGTACAGCCAGACTCATTTTCACTCTAATACTCATGAGGTCCTTGGCATTGTAGCGGGTCGTGCTAGATTGTGCTTCGGGGGCGAAGACAATCCCGAGCGTTTTGAGCCGGATGTGCAACGCGGGGACTTGATCATTGTGCCCGCTGGAGTTGGGCATAGGTTGTTGCAGGATAAAGGAGACGTGCCGTTTGAGATGGTCGGTTCGTATCCTCGCGGCAAGCAGTGGGACATGTGCTATGGACGTCCGGGTGAAGAAGCGAAAGTGCAGCAAATTTCTCAGATCCCTTGGTTTAATCGAGATCCATTCTATGGAGACGATGGACCGGCGCTTCATGTACAGTAAAAAAAATAACGATTGGTTGTTGATTATCATTAATATTAGTGGTTCACACGCTCAACAAGGCTTTAAAAAGTAGTTAGCAAATATTAACCCGCGAGAGGAATTTCAAGTGTTACTTACCGAAGAACACTGATAGCAAACGTCATTAGCCAAGCAATTAGAGCAATTAGTAACACAGACGCGAGTGCCTTTTGTCTCGCGCAGATGAAATTATTCCGAGGATCAATCACCTGATTGACCTCCGACTCAGTGCAAGAGCCTGTGACTTCATTCAGAGAGTCAAATGCCAAACTCAAGTTGGCGGAATCAAAAACAATGAAGAACAAATCGAGCAGGATCAATCTTGCCTTCGCAAGAGGAGGTCGGAGACCCAGAGGCTTCGAAGAATATTCGTCGAAAGTAATGTAAATAATGTATACCAACGCAACAGCATCGACAATAATTGCCATCAAAGCAGATGGTCCATTCGGATGGTGATCCAAATCAGATGTATGCTGGATCGAGCCACCAAGCGCCAAGGCAGAAAGCGAAAAGCACCAGACAGTAAGTCGAAATATCAATGGCACAATCGGGCTCCGAAGAAGTGACTTTTGGAAACGCTTAATCCAGACTTCGCGGCGTGTTGCTTTCGTGGTATGTAAAGGGAACTCCGGGCTATCGCCTTCCAAAAGCGTACCGCGCCATGGCCCAGAGTAACTTCCCATATTTTCATTGATCCATTCTGGAGTGACCTGTTGGGTCTCTACTCCAGCCTCGCGCGGATATTGTATCGTCCGAGAGAAGGCCTTCCAGCGCGACTCGCGATCTGGCGGAGGGGAATGGCCGTCGTAATCTTCGTTTGGGTCTGGCGAATATTCGGGTCCCGATTTAACATATGGTGAGTGATTATGCTGCGCGACGCGCGCATCGTGAGGCTGCGAGGGGAGAAGACGATCTGTCGCGGACGCCTCGTCTTCATCGTCTTCGATTTCTTCGACCGATCGAATCCAAGCTGCGCAGTTTTGAGTCAGATCAGGGCGCACGATAAAAATACATTCGAGGAAAGGACTTTACTAACCGGGTAGAGTGCGTAAATTATGATGCGCAGGGCGAGAAATCTCTTGGATCGTCGGGATGTCGGGTGTGTGGATAGCGGTGCCAGGTGAGGTAGAAGCGCTGTTGCGGACACCATTCGATCGCGTATCTACGGTGAGGTAGTTCCCAGGACGTGTCGCAGCTGGTTCTGCTGTTTTCTCAGACAATACATCGCTGGCAAACCGCGCCGAGGCGTCGCTGGAGCTGTTCGGGTCCATGGGCAGATCTTTAACAAGGAGGCTGATGACTCGGGAACGGCGGAAGCAGTCGAATCTTGGCCGGCATCACCGAAGGCAGCGATGCTTGGCAAGTGCCAGTAATCAATTGACGTAATCGCAGCAAAAAATAATGGAGAAGAATGGATGGAGGGGAAACTCCCAAACGCGAGTTCGGGCAGGTACTGAAAGCAGGGAAGATCAGATCGTCGGATCAGTGAAACGGGCCTCGGACACCCAATGACGTTGAAGCCTGAGGCTGATTTGCTCCAACGTGATCCATCCAGTGGCTCCCCTCGTTCTTCCTTCCAGCTTCCTGTCGATTAAGAGCTGTCCATTGCAAGAGGCATGCTCCCCTTCTTTCCTCTGTAACCACCCCCGACCACCGCACATTCGCTGCCATGCGACTTTTCCTCATCCCGGTTTCAACGCGACGGGCCTTGATCTACGCTCGGCCACTCCGAAAAGACATCGCAAAAGAGCTATCGTACCTTGACCGAGCGACAACGAAGGCGGCGCAGACATGGGCTCAATGGGAAGAAGCTGAGAAGGGTTGGAAGAAGCAACTCGTGACTTGGGGAAATCGAGTCCAGCAACGCATCCCCTTCGAAGAATGGGGGCTAAAGAGCATCCCGTCTCTGAATGCGCAGCAAAAGGTCGATAAGGAGCATGGGCAAAAGAAAATTGACGTTCTGTACCCGGCAAACTCTGTGCGCTCGGAGAAAATCCCCAGCATATTGCATAAGATCGCCACAGAGCGTCAAGAATTCCACAAAAGCAAGATGCGGTGGAGTTTGGGACTCGCCCCTTTAACAGCGCCATTTGCATTGGTCCCGGTGTGAGTTATTCAACTCTTGGTAACTGTTGGATTTTGAATATTGACTTTTCCTCTCTACTAGAATCCCAAATATTCCTTTCTTCTATATGGTATATCGGGGTTGGTCCCATTGGCGAGGTTCGTATATTCCTATGTTCTCCATGTTTCGATATCCTACTGACCGACGACGTGATATTACCAGCGCTCAACGGCTCTCGACACCTCGAATACCTCGTTGATAAAAAACTTCTCAATCCTATTTCCCTCCCCGGACTCGAAAGCCTATATGCCAAGCGCGTCTCCCAAGCCTCCGATAATACCACACTTGATACCCCGGCGGCGGAGATGGTCGATAATATCGAGCAGGGTGAGGACCGAGTACTTCTGAAGATGGATGACGCCCACGAACTAGCCAGTATCCTTGGCGCGCCTGAGCTAGCCTTAGAGGCTGAGCGGGCTATTCTTCAGGTTGGCGAACAGTTGGAGGCTCAAAAGGCCAAGGAAACGGAACAGCAGACCAGCTCCAACGAGAAGAAGGACTCGTGATGGAGAAAAGCTTTTACATAGAATTTCCTTCTCAGTGTCCTGTACACTAGTTGATTGTACCAATAGCTCATCTCAATAGACAATACTCAGCATATTGACCGTGCGTTTCCATATTTCATACCGGAGTGACGTTAGTGGCTTTCAGACGGTGTCTGGGAAGCATCTGTGTTCAAGTTCAAGCCATTGCCAAGGAATCCTTGGCTTACTTGGCATTCAAATGTTGTTAGTGCTGAGACACGAATCTCCAATACGATCATCACTACTCGGATCCTGGAATAGTATTTCGATGCATATAATTCATAAGAATATTTACAGACTGCTATGCTATGGCATAAATATGAATACCTTTTAGACTCCTGGACCTGTTGAGCCTTAAATTTCGCTGTTTCAAGTTATCTTCCAGGCCGGGAAGACCATGCTTTATATGAGTAAAACATGAAAAGGATGTCGATGAACCTTAAGATGCCGAATAGGAGACTGCGCCAGAAATGATGCGGGGGCAGAAAGTTGAAGATCGCCGAACAGCCCTTATGAATGTTAAATATTGTAATGTGACTTGGATTAGCTGCTGGCACTGCATGTCCAGGCACCTGAACCAGAGTCCTCGTGGATGGCAGCCCCTGAGACCCAGAGACCCAAGCCACACTTGAAGAGGTTAGCGACGATCATGTACTGATGATGAAAATGGAAAAATTGCTTACAATAGCACATGCGATGGCTAAAACGAAAACATTGATGATGGTAAGGAAAGTCTTCTTGGTGTTCTTGAAGTATTGCCCACGATTCATGTGGAACCAGAAGATAGCGGGCAGGCCGACTGCGATGAAAATAGAGCTTAGCACATGGATTAGATGGTATAATTTGAGTGTTTGACATACAACTGAACCAACTACCAAACAGAGCGCTCTGTTAAAATAATATTAGCATTTGGTTCGAATTCGCGATAAACAAATTGATACTCACAATGAGACTCAAGAGATCATTGAAAACGGGAATTGACTCCGCTACAACCCATGAGACGACCCAAACTCCAAGACAGATACCAACCCATGTGCCGATTGACAAAAAGCTACGGCTGTGCAATTTGTCAGATCCGCGGAACATGCGCACGTAGACATATTTGCAGGCCACATGACCTAGAACAACGCCAGAAAGGATTGTCTATACGAATTAGTTTCATAGAAAAGGCGGTCTTAGAGGCGAACTCACCGTAGGAATGGCTAGGCCCCATGCGATCTTTCTCATCAGAGGGCTCAGAGATTCGATAGCTGGCGACTCAACACCAGGACCGACATATCGATAGATGATCAGCGCACTGATCAAGTAAAGCACCGTGTCGATAATTTGAAGCATAGCTAACGACTTGTTAAATGTGCGCGGGTCTTCAGTCTCGGACATGAAACCAAAGTATGCGACATGAGCAACTAGAATATTCATTAGCTCTGTATTCCCAAATAGTGACTGAAATTGGCGAATCATGAGTTTTAAAAACATACGGTAAGCAAAGATGATGTTAGTCACAGCTAAGAAGCCTTCACGAAAGCTGACGTTGGTGGTGGCTTGAATTGGGATGTTTCCCTTAGTTTCGACGCCGACTGTGACCATAGTCACCATGACAGCAACAAAGACACTCAAGAATGCTAAAAGAACCATTAGCGATTCTCTGTTCCGAGATGGCTCGTCTAGAGGTATACTCACAGATAACGGACATCCAGTACACTTTGTCCATGGTGCGAGGAAGGGCACCAAGGAAGCAAATGATCAGCCCGACAACACCGAAGACCAGTGTACAAGTACCATGGTCTGTCAGAGCATTCATCAGAATGTTGAACATCAGGATGTTACTGGCCATGAGGAATATCAGTAGCAAAAGCTGGCCGATTCCCATTAATTCGCGGCCAAAACGGCCCATCAAGAGTTCACCTGCGTCTCCCATACTGTGAATATGGGGGTGACGAAGTTTGAATTGGCCGATTTCATAGCCAGTATACCATGAGAGAGCAGAGATGAAAACGATCATGATAGCGGCTCTTTGAGACATTGTTAGTATAGCGAAAACCGAGAGATTGGCGACAGAGAACATACGGGGCCATTCCCAGAGTCGCGACTGCTGATGGGAGAGACAGAATTCCGACAGAGACATTCTCTGCAATCATGACTAAAGATTTTCGTTAGATATGAGACAAATATTCAAGACGCGCTGTAACTAACGCATGCCGCAGTGCCTGGTCGAATTGTCAGCAATGCAATCTATAACATCGGTACAAGCTATACTTACCACCACTTCATAGTCCGATACTTGACCTCGGCTTTCTCTTCATTGCCAAAGGGCTCCAGATCCCCTGCCGCGAATGGCTGATCCACATCTTTCTCCAGAGAAGATGCATCGCCTGCAGACTTTGCCTGAACGGCGTAAGACTCCTCATCCGCCATATTGGACTTCAATGACCTCTCAAGATCAATGATTGCAAAATGGAAACTCGAATGTGTCACCGTAGAAATCGCAGAAGCCCCCGTTAAGCAACGCAGCCAAGAAAAAACTCTGAGCAATTTCCGGGGAACTCGGTGGAGCCATGCCTTCCGCCTGCGGCGTGGCGGGATCCAAAAGAGCAGGAGGCTAATATCTCGGTGTCAGAACTGTAATTTGAAACAGTACCCGTTTCTTAAGACGCTCTCGTTTGGGGTTCCTGCATTAATGTGGGGCTCGTCCTCGAGAGGAGAGTACTTATTGGATCGGTAATGTCACGTGGCTAGGTACCCGCTGTAATAAAAGTCTTGTATTGTCATCTCCCGTATCGCAGTGAAGGAAGCCGAAGCCGGCACGAAAACCTTGTTCTTCGGCGCAATTAAAGGGCTCGGGAAGTCCCCGTCTCGAGCCCGTGCTTTTGATTGGATTCCATCTCGCGGATTTTATCAAGATTCAATTCTGCGCACTGATTACCTTTCGTACAATGTCATTGTGTATTCCCATAGTATATCTTTATCAGGTCCACAACGGCTTGGGTGCAACTGCCAACTGTCACTTCATTCTGATTAGAAAGTCGAGACAACACGACAATGCCAGCTGATTCGGAGCGGGAATTCCCGCCTGGCCCCAACGAGGTACGATGACGATATTTATGCCCCTGACCAAGATCAGATGTTTCTCAGGGCTTCAAAATTCCCCTATGCTTAGA
Organism: Tympanopsis confertula; assembly: GCA_026745395.1. Classification (NCBI taxonomy): domain Eukaryota; kingdom Fungi; phylum Ascomycota; class Sordariomycetes; order Coronophorales; family Scortechiniaceae; genus Tympanopsis; species Tympanopsis confertula. The sequence goes on along the minus strand of JAOYNU010067422.1, from coordinate 27,078 downwards.
CATCCAATTGTTGTAACTTGGTTTCCTTGACAATACAGCTGGAATTAGATTCGTTATTCTGCATGTTTGCACGGGTCCAATGCTTCTTAGACATAATGGCTGTGCTGTAAATCTATAAATGAGAGCCTGCACGAGTCATGTAGTCCTGACTGCTGCCCCTCGTTTCCCCTAGATTTCGGAGATAGCCCGCCCAGTTCTCCGCTTCGGAAACATATGGAGCACGGAGTACTTGATTTCATTAGTCTCCCATGCAAGAGCATCGGTCGGTAGAATCTTCTTCTTTCCAACCTTGGAAGCATGCGCGGCAATATTTTTGTTCCGTGAGATAATAGCACAATACCGATAGACTGCTCATGACGCCTATAGGCGTCGAGCTCTGGGGCAAATGGAGATGGAGATGGCAAGAAGACGGTGGATGAATGAAGAAGATGCAGAGCTATATAGGGCTTTATAAGTCCAGGACCCGAGGCGGAGATCTCCATCAACTGCTGAGTTCCTTCCAAGGCTCTACGACATGTCCAAATTAAAGACGAGATGATACACTGCGTATATCAACTCGCTCCCTGCATGCCCTATGTCCCCATTCTAAAGTATCCCTCCGCCTATGGCTTGAAAAGCTTTAGTAGCTCTAGTTATCGCTGATTCTTATATGCCCTCAGTACTGGTAATGAATGGCGCTATGTATGTGTCATCTTGATTTGGATTCATGAATTGCCTTGCTATCAGTCTGCAATGACATGGGTGCAGCCTCTCAACGTGATACAAAAGAAACGTCTCTATGCTAGTAATGGTGACAGAAAAGAACAGAAAACAGATCACGAATGAAACGTGACATTTCTGATCTCACCTGAGTTGTATGCTTGCTGAATCCCTCTGTTTTCACCTGTGAAAGACACATTGATGTTACTTGGCATCCGCTTTTCACCAGAATTTTGCTGGTTGCCCTTTCTGCCTGAAATGCCTGGAGACGTTTCTTTCTCCCCAACTTGAAAACGAGCTGCGACCATCCTGGGTGCATCCTTTGCAAAACATTGTAAATTTTTCAATGCCGATCGGTATCCAGGCGCCTCTTTGAAATCAAATTTGACGATCATGGAGTGATCGGCGCTCAAAGGAATTTTGTTCTCCATACTGTCGGGGAGTTGAAGCAGCGCAGAGTCTGTATCGACTTTCAGGATGAAGTCTCCACCTCGGTACCATCGAAGGTTTTCATGGTCCTGTCATTTATATCAGCAAATTCTTCGGGAAAGGTAATTTCCTGATCATACATAGACCAATTTTCTTGTTTCTTCTCTCTCATAGAAGCTGACAACTTTACGATCGCGGATCAGATTCCTAAATTCCTCCAACTGATGCTTAAGCAAGTTGGACTTTTCCGAAATAAGATCAAGTAATTGTTGACGTGAATGGTTTCCATTCTCGCCAAGCATCTGTTGAATGTCGTCCATCACTAGGCCTTGGTGGGGAATCGCGAAGAGAATCATGCCATATGTCGCTCGGTATAGTGAACCGATTGCTGGATCATCGCCATCGCTAGCTTTCGCTTTGATCAGACACTGGCATTTTTAATCAAAAGAAAGCCAACAAGTTGATAGTGACTGATTACTTACGTGTGCCAAAATTATGCCTCCAAAACTATGGGCAATAAATATCAAGGGCCGTTTTTGGAGCTGATGTGATTAGTTCTCCTCTCGATTCCGTTGAAGGTCACTTACTTCGGGATTGTTTCTAATCTTTTTAATCTCCTCCAGTAGCCCACGGCCGTAGTCAAGTATAGTATCAACTCCATGGGTGCTCAGCTTCGAGTTATACCCATAGGTCATGGTACGGCAATGCCGAAGGTCTTTGGATAGAAAGTCGCGTAACCACATCCGACCAAGGTTCCCTCGGCCCTGCCATGATCCATAGGCGTGTCCATCTAGTCCTGTGATTGCAATAACGCTAAATTCATGTCAGTCGGCATAATGATTTCATGGATTATGAATAGAATTGGACTTACTCTGCTGCCACTGGCTCGTTCTCATCCGGGCCATAAAGTTGCGTAAACCCGAAGAAATGACAGTCGAAATTTATATCAGTGTCTCCCATCTCGACCTGCCAATCCCCCAGGGGATTCACCATCAAATGAGAAAGGAATTCCGGTACTCCATTCTTGAACTTGACTAGAGCCACTTGCTTTTGATCGGAGTCATAGCAGGACGGCACGACGGTGATATCAGTAGTCTGGATCTTCTTTTCCCGATCTTCATCGGTGAAGCTATCATTTAGCAAATCCTGCAGTGACTGTTTCAGGCTCTCAGCAGGCTCCCCTGCTGATAAGCCTGTAACTCGGAAAACTCGCACTTTTCCTGTGGGCGGCATCTTGAGGGGGTTCCAACAATGACACGGCTAGGCGCAAATAGAGCATCACAGTTGCAGCGATTCAATCATTTATACCTGATGACGAGACTCATTGTCAAGGCTGAATAAAAAACGGACGCTAATGCATTGTCCAGTCTGCCTTGACTGCGCAGGTGCTGAGCGGGGTATCCGAACGTGCATCAAAAGCAAAAAAACCTGGGTTGCCCTCCATTTGCATGCCAACTCATCGCTGCCTCGTCTGCCTTCTTCCCAAAGTTTGCCATCCATAGATCTGAGCCCTCCACTCCTATTTAATAACTAGTATTGTGAATCTTGCTGCAATGTAAATACCGTTCGTCATTACGACCAAAAACCCTGATAACTGCACTCAGAGTCATGCTAAGGCTCTCGCTCGCTGATCGGCTCAGTTGCCCAACGGGTTGACCGCGGAGAACAGCACTTTCTACATAAAATCCTCCCTTCATCTTCCTAGTTGACTCCTCATGCGTCAATATCGATAATAAATTATCATAATGGGAATTGGAAGACAAGTCTGCTCCAAAGGGTGAATCAACTTTGCCGGTCGCACTTGATCTCGGCATATTTCTCTTGCCTGTTGGGCGGACTCCCTCGGGACCTATTTGGACCCCCGCTAAACTATATCTGCTCTAGTATGTGTTGCATAGGGAGATAAAGTGATTTAGAAGTTCCTCGATGTATCTACACTTTGCAGGGGAGTGAAATCTTGGAATTTGGAGCTATGATATATTTTGCCATCTCTACTGCTCTAGTTATTGTCGTTGTGACATCTGGATGGTAAAGATTAATTGAGAAATTTATCCAAAAAGAGAGAGGGAGAGAGCGGAGAGAGAACGAGAAGTACTGGAAGCAGTAATCCTGTTCTCCTAGCTGGTGGTATTAACATAGTCAGTGGTACCTATATTAGAGTACGGAGACAGTCGAAGTTTAAAGAGACTAAGAGAATGCGGTTGCTCGGTTATCGCGGTTGTTCGTTTACTGCTATAGTGCTACTGAAGAAAAAGACAAGATGGATATTAATTCAAAAAAGGAAATGTTCATCGTTGACTAGACTGTATATAAGTGCCCAGGTGGTACTTTAGGGGACTTCTCGCTATGTTTCCTCCCGCTGTTTCAACATAGAGTTTGAGGAGTCACTCCCTCAAAGAGTAAAAAGAGTTTTATATGGATTTCGTGGCCATCATTATATTGTGTCATATTTTTGTAGATAGAAGCCCTCGGGTATCTTGGTGAAGAGTGGCGACTATCTTTTGGTAAATCGGTAAGCCGTCTCGCATCCTGACCAGAAGCCAGGCGGATTAGAGTAGCCTGGAGTCGCACCGCAAACAATACTCAAATGAGCTTAGTTGGAATGTCACTATATCTAAATTTAGTGTCTTTGAGCTCTACAGAAAGATAGATTACCGAACTTATTCTTTTTTTCAGCTCGGTGCTGTCGGCTTTAGTATGTTGAACATCGTCCGCGGGCTTTGCTAGTCACGGCTTCAGCCATAGTATCCCGTTTTCAACATCATTAGCCCATTTACAAGCCCCGGTATGAGCGCAAGCGTGATGATACTAGTTCTATATTATGTCCTTACTGAAGAGGAATTTCAAAGTCTGTTTTAAAATTTAGGTGATACTTCTGCCACACAATCCACTAAAATGTGCGCCCATAAGCTCGCCAAAGTTTAAGTCAATCCTTCAAAAACAGCCTTCGGGGGGATATAACCGTAATTCCGTGAACTAGGTCTAGAACAATTATGGGCGCATATCTAGAGTTTGTGACCGCCTGAAGATACGGCATGCAGAGGGGGATTCTCGTCAAGACACGTTGGCGGCACGCCTAGCAAGTTGAAAGCAGATAATCTATATATAGCATATGTCATGAATCGACCTCGCATACATTACTCGAAAGAAAGCAGCTTCAAATTGACCAAAAAAATAGATCAGCAAAATGAATTCCCACGAGAATAAATCGACTGTTCAAAGGGCAAGCCACCAGAATTGATCCTTCAAGGCTGTCAGACCACCGGAAAATATTCAAAGCCGATAAGGACGAACTAAAATAATGCTTATGGGAGGTCGAGCCCGGGGAGCGGGGCATTCTAGTCGCATTAGTGCTCCCGCATGAGACGAGTCTAAAGCTTCTCGTCTAGGTCGTCAGCTTAGAATCGGCGTGGGCTTATGGTCGAAGCGTCCCCCACCGATCTTGAAACGCAAACTCCACGTGGACTAAGAGAAAATCTCCGGCATCCCCGGCTAATCTCAACTCCGTTAGCTTACCTTTGGGCTCGTAGTCAGCTTTCTAGCTGATAAGAAGCGTGAAGATAGAGCTTCGGATGTGCATGTGGCACTTTAGCGGAACATCCGGAATCTTCGGCCTGGGTCGTGAATGCAGGTCATTTAATGAAATTGATAGAATGGAACTATTTTCTGATTGTTAAGAGCTACCTAAACGAATCTAGTGTCCATCTCCGTTTGCTTATTCATTTGAGTAACTCTGATACGCAATCTCAATAGTAGAAAGAGCCGAACCAGGCGATCTACGAATATTCTGTATAACTAGTTGCCCTTGGTCATCACTGACCGCATCTAAAAGCAGCTGAAATTCAGACAGATCCCTTTCTTTCGTGTTGAATACTTGATGCATAGTCAAATCCCGGTATCTTTGAAGTGCATCATCCAGAGCTCCAACTTGGCCAGGTTCAGGAAGTACCGTGTCAACAATGAGAAGCCGAGCGTCTGGGTTTGAACGCAGCGGCTGCACTAGAGGTGCGAGGATTCGAATGGCGGTGTCATCGCCGTAAGTGTGCAGCACCATTCGCATCAGGTACACATCGGCGTTTTGAATCGGCTGACTATTGAAGTGGTCATGGACACTGACATCAATGGCTGATCTTACAGGCTCTGGCTGTAACTTTAGAGCTGATCGGCTTTGATTGGCTTGCTCAGCCGTGTCTTGGACAACGAATTGCAGACGAGGAAATGCCTCTGCCAACGCCACGCAGACCGTTCCGGGTGCGCCATCAATCTAATTGAGAGATTGTCAGGTAAAGCCTTATTTATACGTCTCTTCACAGGAGGAAGTGAACTTACGTGTACCACAAGCCCTTTGTTTAGTTGGGCCCAATGATAATCAGAAACCAAATGGCGCACAGCGGTACCCTCACTCGCGGCCACGCCTTTCATATACCCACCAAAGAGTTTGTTAAACTCCCTCGAGCGCGTGATAAAGTTGAATGCAGATAATGGCGTATTCATGGCCAAGTTTACCGCAGTCTCAGTGGCCTCTTCAGAATCACTCCACTTCTCAGTCGCCTCTGCCATCTTGGCAGACACAGGCATGTAGAAATCTGTCATGAATTTGATCCAGCCTAGATAGGCAGGAAGTGTGACAAACTGCCGCGAAATGGAATTATGAGCGACTTCACCAGCTCGGGGCTCACAAAAGCAGCCACTAGTGATTGCCATACGAACGGCGGTCTTCAGCTGTCGCTCTGGGACCGAGCAGATGTTTGCCAGTGGCCCGTACGGGACAGATCCCGTCAAGGGGACGGCGGCAAATACCTGAAAATGCCCTAGCCATTTGATACAGGAAATGTATTGATACTGAACAATCACAGATATTAAACACCGATTAGTACATACATGACCGAGAAGTAGATGGAAGATTGTTACCTGGATCGCTAGCATAGGAAGGTACTCGCTAGGGTCGGAAGCTAGCTGAAGCGCCTCTTTTGCAGCCGAGAGCAGGTGCTGACGAGCCTGCCGTACATATTCTGGGGCTGTGTGAGGCAAAACTCCCGGGGCCTCAGAGCTCAAAGATAGATGTGGGCTCTCATTGAGAGTGCAATAGCCGCTGATAACCTTGGCGGCTGCACTGATGGTTTCGGCTAGAACTTCCAACTGGCTTGAGTTACTCATCGCGCAGAAAAAGAAAACAAAGATGATAGTGCTTAAGATGAACCATGCAACAGTCTGCGAGACTTCTATATCATGAACACATTCTAGTAGAAACCTCCCAAATCGTGAGTGATGGGGTGTGTTGTTCCGGTTCGCTGACCGAAAGCGCCGCCTAGACCATGGGAAAGCGGGCCAAGAGCAACTGGATTAAGACCTTTGCCAATGTTTATTTAAAGTAATCGGGATCGGACCGTCGGGTAGTGAAATCTTGCCAGTACCGCTACTCTCGATTTGTATGCACTATGAGGTTTCTCTGTCTGCACGGTGCAGGGACTAGTGGCGCCATTTTCCATGCACAAACTGGTACGTTTCAGTCAAGCTGCGCGCCCTTCGCTTTTTAAGGTCTTTTTTTTTCATGTAGATGAAGAATCACTTACAAGGATTGGGATTGTTAGCAGCATTCCGAGAAAAGCTGGAGCCTGGACGACATACATTCGATTTTATCGATGCGCCTTACCCGTCGACAGCCGGACCAGGTATTGCAGCTTTCTTTCCGGGGCCTTATTTCACCTTTTGGCGCTCCACAGATCTTGAAGAAGTAAGCCAGACGCACAAGTGGGTCCTTGAGCGTCTCCAAGGCCAAGTCGATTCGTACGATGCGCTTCTCTGCTTCTCCCAAGGTTGTGCGGTCGCAGCCTCGCTCATTCTTGCCCATCAGAATGAGCGGCCCGAAGTCCCCCTACCATTCCGCGCTGTGATCTTTGTTTGTGGTGGGCCTCCACTTCCTATTCTTGCTGATTGGGGGCTGCCCATTCCTAGATCGGCGTGGGAAGTCAATGAACGCACCGCGAAAGAGCTATGGGAGCAGGCAAATACGAAAGAGGGCCAGCTTAATGCCCGTCGGGCTAACGCAGAACATGTAGCCTATCGAAAAACTCCGTTAGTTTCCGATATCGTTCTGGAAAGCGACGATGCTTATGCTCTCCCCGCCATTGATCCGCGGGATGTCTACGGACTCGATCTGACCCGATTCCCCGAAAGCTGTCAAATCCACATCCCCACGGTACACATCTACGGACGGCAGGATCCTCGCTGTCCGAGTGCGTGGCAGTTAGCATTGATGTCCGACGCTAATCAGCGGTTTGTCTTTGATCACGGCGGAGGACACGAGATCCCGCGAACCACTCGCGTATCTGAAGCACTTGCTGGTGCGGTCGATTGGCTCGAGGCTAGTCTAGCCCATCATAGCGGGTCAGGAACAAAATCGCGCGGAGTGGAGCTGGTGGTTTGACCTTCGCGAGCTGGGTACGGAGTAGATAACAACGACTGGGGCTCAACTTCCTGCAGGGCCTCGCACGGCCTTTTTAGCCGAGTTTTCACTGTGCAAGTGCCTCTTGCGTAGCCCTGCTCCTCTCGGAAGAGGCCCGCCTCGTGATCGGCCGCCACTGAGGCTTGAGCAAGCGGATATTGCCGTGACAAATGACAACTTGTTCAGATAGTTTTCTCTTTTATTTTTATCTCGTATCTTTGATTCGCTAGGGGTGGGGTCCATAGAACAGGGATCATATAGCTTCCACTTAATGCTGAGGATCTTGACTCTGACTACATCTGTAAAGAGGCATTAATACAGCATGCCTTATGTTTCTTGCCACTGCTTGGCGTACATTTTGAACCATATAATCACTACGTAGTGCCTCTGGGAGTAGACCACGACAAAATATTCTCTCGCTGGTGGCTTTTTATGGGCGTGCCCAGAGTTCTGAGCGCGCCTTGCAAGTACTGAACCTTAGATATAGATAACCATCAGCTAGCGGATCGGCCCTAAGAGGGGGCGTGGGACGCCTAACTGATTGCTGTCGGATGTTGGGTATTCGAAACTTTGTCATTAGCGGAGAGCCGAGCGGATGAAATTTAATACTAGTCGAACGCTATGCTATGATACCCTAAGTTTTGGGGAACCGGACGAGTGGCGTGTGGAAAGCACAGCCTGGTGGTGACGATGGGTATTGGAAGTACGCTCTCCATATTTGCTTATTTTGCGGGTTCCTTTGGGAATCTAATCGGGCTTTAGCTCGGGAATGAGGAACAAATCTCAAAAATCATTTCTTGGCGTTATCGCATACATTAGTGCGAAGTTTGTCCATATCCGTACGCTAATGCACGAGGGTCTGTACTCCGTAGACTTTTGGAAGCTTAGTCGAGATTACTAAAGGACTTTTTAGCAGGCTGCCTACCAAGAAGTAAGTCTGCTTCACCGTCCAGCTAAGACACATGTATTAAGTACGCGAGGGTTATATTTGCGGCAGTAATGGCACAGATGACTTCCCTGGAGTCCAAATGATTAGTCCGTTGGCCGCAACTTTGGCGCTTCATACTCTTCAGACACCTGCTTGGCAATCCAAAAGAGATAATGCTTCTGATCCTGCAAACTAAATTCTTATCCTGTGGCGGCGAGACCATTTTACCAAGAGTTACGACCATAAGCCGCCAAGCTCTTGGTGCAACCGCTCAAAGTACGATACTAGACCTGATCGGGGTAGCTCAATGCCCCCACACTACCACCAACTGATGCAGCTTCACTAATACTGGCTGAAAAATCACTGTAGTTGCATTCTTACGCTTATCCCAGTTAGGTACCGACATTGCGCCGTAGCCAGGGCGTGCGCGTAGGATTTTACCGAGAAAATGCGTATCGCTTCTGCAGTGACAACGAAACTATACGCATTACCCATACAGAGTAGTTTCGCGCCTGAAAAGTATACGAGGCTCCGCAACTCGGAGGACTATTTTTGAAAAAAACAGCCACTTATATCCACAATCATTGGAGCTCCTTTACTGGGCGCGTAAAATAAACCGTTAGAAGTCGGCATTTTACATGATTCCGACAAGCTATGTACTAAGATTGGGGGCCCGCTATAAATTTCCTCGTTATGGAAACGAGAATCCTGGTCGGTCCCGCCCATGTGGCAGCCTCGTGGTGATCGAGATAGATCGCACCTTGTAATAGTCCGCGTTGCCTTGCCGGTTGTTAAATAGCCCGGTTCTGCATTTCACGGCCCGGCCTCTCGGAGGAATTGGTTCCCCCTTCGCGGAGATTCAATATTTCGACAACCTGATGATGACAGCTCGAGGTCCCGGCAGTCCAACCCGCCGGAAGTTCAAAGAAAGTTGCAGCCAGTGTGCTTTCGTCAAGGTCAAATGCACTAAGGAGAAGCCCACCTGTTCTCGCTGCCATACACGCGGTCTTCAATGCAGCTATGAACTGTCCCACCGTGCGGGTCGACGATCAACAGTCCGGATTTCCCCAGATCGGATTAGCAGATCCACAAGGCCTAATTCTGTCAATCCTTCCCCTGCTGTTGTACCCACCGACTGTGATGTATTTGCTGCTCAATTCGCCATACCAATTCAAAGCCCTGAAAATACAACATACAAGACCCCGCTGGCGAGTGATCTGTCTTTATGTGAAATGCAAAACTCGACCGGTGGGGTCATGAGTCCGTATCTTCCCGGTGTCTTTCCGTCGGCGCATAATTTCGCCGGCATCGATGCAAGATCAACAGGGGACTTCCCAGAAAGCCTATTATTAGCCCTCGACAATCCAGATACATACAGGTTATGGCCTTCATCAGATAGACTTTCGGGTCAATTTGATCTCGCGGTACTATCCCCATCATCGATCAACGGCCTTTGCAATGGCGCACTGTTAGGCGATAGCAGTTGTTCAAAGAAGATCTTGACAGTGCTTGCCGGAGCACAGCATAATGCCCATCAGGATATGCAGTCACGTTTCTCCGGCTTTTCTACTGTAGATGAGGCTATAGCCTCAAATCGATACATCCTAGACGTGGCTACATCTGTGTTGGAATGCACTTGCCAAAAGAATCACAGGCAGCTTCGTCACCTTCTTGTCTTCGCTGTCATGGATATCCTCGCAAGATACGCCGCAGTTGCTGAATCTGGCTCTACGGAGACCGAGGATCAGACCGAACGCGCGGCTCTTGCATTCGGAGATCTTCATCGTGTTCTCCAATTCATCAATCTCTTATTCCAACAATACCAACATGCCCCTTCCCCTCCAATGTCTCTCAGCTCTGTGCCCAGCTCTGTGCCCAGCTCATCCCACTCGACTGCTTCATTCCAATCGCACAACATGGGGGAATCCAAACCTACAATAGACCCCATGATGATGACAGCATCTCATGAACAGGGTGGAGACTTCACGCCCAATCATGATCTCAAAGCCGATGACAATGGCTGCGACTTTACGTTCGTTCTTCTTGAGACTGAGGTCAGGCAACAATTCGAGAGCGTGCGGGACGGGATCAAATCCATTCTCCGAAGTGTATGACGACTTTTTATTCTATGATGAGACAACTATCTATCCAATAACGCTGGCCCGTCATTTTCATGTCGCCGGGGGCGGAATGCCTGGGCTCCAAGATTTTACCCAAGGCGAGATCGATTCTATTCCAGCATATTCTCTGTTACCCGCCTTTCACTATCTCAGGACAAGCAAGGGAGGCAAGGGCTTAGAAGGGCTCAAATAAAGGGGCCATAGGTGTCTGACTTCTGAATCAACATTTTGACTAATATAAACGAATGCCAATCTGGGACGCCGAACGCTACGGCGCAATACCGTATTCGATCTCAAAGCCTTAAAACCCACCTTCAATCTTTTTCATGACTCATAGCATATTTTGTAGTGTGATATTCTCGAGGTAGAGGCGGTCCAAAACGAAGGGGTTTAAATTCACTGTCTCTTTTTCAGATTAGGTTTAGCCACGGTGGTATTCTCACAACGCGCGGTGTTTTTAGAAACAACGCGATCATTTTGTACTATGTGATTTTCTACCTTAAATGCCGTGTAGTCTCTAATGAACTTCTGTAATACAACGCTTGAAGTCTCTAGTAGATCTTTTAGGTAAATTCCAAAAACAAGAATGAATTATGCAGACAATCAGACAAAACAATCATGAAAAGACGATACGGATAGAATAGTAATGTGAGCCAAGTATACAAATAGCAAAGAAATGAAATGAAAGAGAGGATGCCAAAGCGATCCAAGCGTCTGAGTTCCTGAGGTCTGATTGGTGAAATCCATTTTCCAACTTGTAAGTTCTCTAGCTCTTCGCAAGAACTCGATCAATGAGATCTCGAATCTGACCTGCATGCTTCTTTTGCTGTTATCACAATCCAATTAGTAAATTAAAGGCTTCCAGATGAGGGGAAATCAGAGCTTACCACCATGTCAAAATGATTAGCACCTTTCAACTTTTCGACCAAGAATTCAGATCCCGGAAGCAATTTTTCCCATCCATCAGGGCCAAAATTCTCTCTCCGTCTCAGCATAAAATGATCACGACCCATTTTGAGACCCAAGTCAGGAGCATCGTCACCATCCATCACAGTCTCGGATGCCCATATCAACCCAACATTTGGCATTTTCCGAGATTCGATAGGAGTAGCCTTATAAGGAAGCATAGTCTCCATAGTTCTCAAGAAATGCGGGATTAGGGAAACAGGAGGCTTTTCACTTCCAAAGAGTCCTCGTCGGCCGCAGTACTCATAGAATGCTGCCGGAAGTGTTCCCAGCTTTCGCGGAACGGGAGAATCAATCATGATAAGACTTTGAACTTCATCACCAGATTTCATCAGGTTGCTAGCACAGGCAAATGCAAATGGTCCACCAGCAGACCAACCGCCTAGGTGATATGGACCATTGGGCTGGCGACGCTTGATTTCATCGCAGAAACTGGATACCATCGAGTCAGGTGTACAGTTCATTTCTTCTGGGCTGCGTACATAAGGACAGTTAAGACCGACGATGGCCACGTCCGCAGACAAGCGAGGAATCTGGACGTAGGAGGTTGCAGAGCCCGAGCCATCTGGCAGGAGGAAAAGTGTCTTCGGGGCCAGCTTAGGAATTCCTTGGAGGATAACGGAGGTTGCAGGGTTGCAAACAGAGGATAAATTTAGGTCCATCAGAGACTCCTTGATGTAGGAATCTCTCTCACTGGCACTGCCGTCCGGAGTTGTGACGGGCGATGTCTCGATGGAGTCGAAGGCGCTGCTGCTGGTATCCTCTTGATCTGCCTGGCCATCTTCCGCATAGAGGAATGCCTTCAGATCTCCGACGGTAGGACAGTTTATGAAGATTGAGAAATCCGCGTCTAGGTCCACGGAAAGCTCTTCCCTCAACCGACTTTGGATGACCATGGAGCAAAGAGAGTCAACACCGACGTCAGCAAAGGTGCAGTCATCCGTCAAATCCTCGAGACTTAGTCCGCTCTCATCTGAGACAATTGCGAGCGCATTTTGTACAAGTGGGCTCGCCATAGTGACTTTTTTCGGCCGATGGTTGGATCTGGTCTTCAATGAGTATGCATGGTCAGCATGCGCGGTGTGTTTGGAGTCTATATCTTACCTGGACTTTTCTTCAACAATGACAGTCGTTGGAACCTTCTTTTCTGTCTCGGATGTGACAGGTGGGTTGAAATATTGCACTCGGGTGTCCTCTTCATACTTCGCTGGCTCACTGAACTCTGGCTCTAGGCGAGTAGATGAAGACGCAGACGAAGAAGGCTCACTCGAATTTTTAGGGGAGCTTGGAGCTGAGACGATGACAGAATCCTCAATCGGTACGGTATCCATGGGCGCAATTGGAGTAGCAACTTCAATGGGCTCCTCATTCAACATTTCCGAAGGGCCAGATCCCCCATCGAGCTCGATGAGGAACTCCTTCAATTGCTTTACTGTGGGACAATTGACGAAGACTGAAAAATCGGCAGCCAGATCCAAATGTAAATCTTCACGCATTCGGCTGCCAATAACCATGGAGCACAGCGAGTCAACACCCATGTCGGCAAAATTGCTGTCATCAGTCAACTCATCCTCAGCGATGCCACTCTCTTCAGCCACAACAGCCATAACTTGGCTAACGATTTTCGGGACGGCAGTTCGTGACTTCGTGGCTGCAGGAGCTACGACTGAAGTCTTGGGACGATCCATGGTAGATCTCACAGGGGCAACAGGCTCTGATGGCAGTTCCTTGACTGCAGGTTGCGGAACTTGGGCCATTGGCTTTACCACGGGTGCCTTTGGAGAAGCAGTCACGGGCGCCTTAGGCTTTGTAGTCTCAACCTTCTTGGTTGAAGGGGTCTTTTGCTGAAGTGACTGCGTTACGGCCTTTTGAAACTTGCGCGGCATTCGTTGGACCTGGAAAATATTAGCTAGACTCTCGTTAAGAACTTTGTATTCAGAATCACTTACAGTGACACCCTTGATGAAAGCCACCAGCTTGCCCTGGTCTAGGACAACAGTGTCACCGCGATAGAACTCATTTCCATTCGCGTACATCTTCACATAGGTCTCATACTTCCTGTCTGTCTTGAGCTCCTCGAACAGCTGAAGACCCTCCCATCCGTGGCTGATAAAGACTTCCACATCCAAGTTCATGCACTCTCGTGCGTTGATGGCAAAACCTCCAACTTGCGTCAAAGCATCAACACAGCCGGGATGCGCTGCGTAGGATCCCCCAGGAGCAACCGTAGAGAAGTTCATAATGCAAGTAGCCTCTAGTGTACTGTCATCCAAGATAAGATCCTCGAGTAGTTTATAGTCTGGTCCAAAGTCCGCGACACGAGACATGAGACGGTATCCGCTACGCTTGTTGTAGCGCATGAGGTTTCCCTGAGCTTCTTCCATGCGGAGACGCTTGATTGCAGATTTGTATTCAGGAAGTTTTGCGTTTACGCTCTCGTACAAAGAGCTGTCCAAGAAGCGCAAGACACCGTAGTCATGTCGGGAAGTTGTCTTCCCCTGGGCCTGTAAGAAATGGTTAGAAATCCAAAACTGAGAAACAATAGGAACGAGGTCGATCTTTCTAGGAAAACTTACATCAACGCTATAAAATTCAATCTTTCCTTCCCGCAAGCTAGTCGGTTTGCTGGATGTGAACGGGACAACCAGACTGACTCGAACCGGTTGAGGACTACGACCATGTGGCACAAGGACCTTATCAGTGGAGACGTTTGCCACATCAAGAGTGACAGAGCGACCTGGAGAAAAGCGCTGGACTGCGTATCTTCCCGCAACGAGGGCCATGTCTGCGAGCCAAGAAGGAACCGTGAAAGGGATTCCATTCACAATATGACCTATAGCCAGCTCCTTGATGTCGTCCCGGCTAATATCACCTTCAAAAACCAATCGTATGTGGTCATCGGTGACATTTTCTTCAATCATGCGATGAACAGTGCTGGTTTGAGGAGGCACCACGGCTGGTCGTGCGATGCGAGGAGGGGCGGGAGTAGGAGCTTGATTAATCGCTTTGGGTGTTTTAACCTCATCAGGAGCGATAGGTCTGCCATGCGGCTTGTAGATACACCAGTCGTTCTCATAGTCAATCCAGTAGCTCTTCAGGTCCCATCCGTACGCGGGAAGCTCGAGTACCTTCTGTGCGGCTTGGAAGGGCTCGTGGTAAGCGTTCCAGTCAAGATCAGCACCTGTTTCATACAGAGACTGGAGAGCAGTTGTCAAATTGGGCCAGACTGATGCGCCGCGCTGGAGAATTGGCAGAGTGCGCATATCTTTTCCGAGAGTGGCGCGGACCATGCCACATACTACAGGATGAGGCCCAACCTCCACTGTGAATGTCTTTTGGTCGATCACTTTTGTGGACTGGCCTGCTGAGAGAGCTCCTACCATATTGACTGCATCACGACAATGGCGAGCCAGGTATCTGCTGTCAAAAACACCATCTCCTTCGACAACGGATGATGTCAAAGGACAGAGGACAGGCAATTTCGGAGCATAGAAACGAGCCCCGGTCGCAACCTCTGTGAAGCGAGCCAATATAGGGTCAACTTGCGCGGAGTGGAAAGCGAAAGGAACCTTCAGCAAAGTGAACTTAATTTGGTTCTGAGCGAGAACAGCCTGCATGCTTTGAATTTGAACGTTGGAGCCACTGACGACGACGTCTTGAGGTCCATTGATACAAGCAATTTCGCAACCCTGGTTGGCTAAGAGGCGACTGACAGTATCCTTGGGGGCTTTAATTGCCAGCATAGCGTGAGTGCCCTCTCTGCAGAATTCTTGCAGAAGCTGGGCCCGTTGACCAACCAAGAACAAAGTGTCAGCAATGGTGAGGACACCAGCAACCTGAAGTGCCGCATAAAAGCCCAGGCTGTGTCCAGTAACGGACTGCGGTTGGATACCAAATGAGATCAGAAGCTTAGCCAAAGCCATCTGCATGGCGGTAGTAGCCAATTGAACAGTGGTAGGAGGATATTGATCGATGCTTGCATCCTTTTGACGGAAGATCTGAATAAATGAAGGGAATCCAAGTCCCTGAGCCATAAAGTCAAAGTGCTCGAGATCAGATCGAAAGCTTGGATAGGTCTCTAGCAGCTCCTTGCCCATGCCCATGTACTGTGCCCCTTGGCCAGTAAAAGCAAACATGACTCTTGGCTTAGATTTGGGTCGTGTGCTGCCATCTCCACGATCAAGAGCCGATTGGAGCTTTTGTGAAATTTCACCAAGGGTGGCTCCAGTGGCACTGACGCGGAAAATATGCTGCTGGCGACGAGCGTTGGTTGTCCAAGAGAGTTGGGACAAGAGATTAGCTGAGCTCTGGTCTTGTTGTCCAATGAATCCAACCAAGTTCTGCATGTTTTTCTTGAGGGCTGCTGCCACATGTCCTGAGACGGTAACGATGTGGCTGGTTCGTGGATCCTGGTACTCCTGGACATCGAGAGTAGGGGCATCTTCCAGTAGAAGGGCGGTATTGCCACCGGCAGCACTGAAGTTATTGATCAGGGCTTTTCGAGGGCTGTCTCCTCGCTTCCATGATGTAGGTCCAAAAGGGATGAACACATTACGTCCTGGAAGATCGGGATAATTGCGGTTGATGCGGCTTCCAGGCTTGATACCACAGTGGGGTGGGATGGTATCGTGCTTCATCATCAACAACACTTTGCAAAGACTCGAAATACCTGAAACACCCTCGCCGTGCCCAATGTTGGCTTTGACTGTACCCACGTGAAGAGGCTTCTCGGATGTCCTGGTCGACTCGTCGTCTGCAAAAACACGAAGAACGGATGCCATTTCCACAGCATCACCCACCTGGGTTCCTGTTCCGTGCATCTCGACGTAGCTAACATCGGTAGGATGAACATTGGCTGTGGCCAGCACAGATTTCATGTTATCCACCTGAGCGTCGACATGTGGCCGCGTCATTGAGTCTGCCATAGCTGAATGATTGGTCTTGACATCCAAAATGACGCCCAGAATGGGATCCTTTTCTGCGATCGCATCTTCCAATCGCTTGATAACCACGGTTGCGACAGCCTCCCCGCGGCAGTATCCATCAGCGGCATCGTCAAATGGCTTGCAGTTACCAGTTCGCGAAAGGAAGAAGCCTTTGTCGAGTCCAGTATGTCCATCCGGGTTGATACACATGTTCGTTCCCCCAGCAATGGCAGTGTCACAATCTCCGCGCCAAAGCGAATTGCAGGCCAAATGAATAGCTGCCAGACTGGACGAGCATGCAGTATCGTTTGTGTAGCTTGGTCCACAGAACTCGAAGCAGAAGTTGATGCGACCTGGAATAAAAGCGCGATTTCCACCAGTAATGAAGTATGTGTCAATGTACTGCCCACTGTTGCACTCCAGATAGTCATTGCTGGTTACGCCGTGAAAGACGCCGACTCGATCTTGTTGACTTGACGGAGTTGTGTTAGAGACAAATCCAGCCCCTTGTAAGGCCTCGTAGGTTGTCATCAGCGCCATTCTCTGGGCAGGATCCATTTGGGGTGCTTCCTTTGGCGAGATGCTGAAAAATCTTGGATCGAATTGGTCTGCGAAGTCCAGCCAGCATCCCCATTTAGTGCCACCTAAGTTGTGGCCCTTGCCATCGGATGTGGTATGGGTTCGCCAATTCCATCGCTTTTCAGGAACTTCCTTGCAGACATCCAATCCTTCGTAGAGCAACTCCCAGAATGCTTCTGGCGAGGGTGACTCTGGGAACCGGCCAGACATACCAACAATAGCAAGCTTAGACTTGCCTTTTGAGTTAGGTTGAAATGGAGTCTCCTGAAGTCCACCAAGTGGTTGAATATCAATGTTGACAAGCTCTTTTAAGCTGGACGACAAGTTCTGCTCCAGGTTCGTAGCGATAGGTGTGATGTTGATTGCTGCTGCTCCACCACCACCGACAAGCGTGCGGAAATTTCCCACAACTTTATCCCATCGAATTTGTTCTAGCAGGCAATCCTCAATGGCACGTTCGAGGAGCGAGTAAAAGCCACCGGCCCAAACCGGCACGCCGCTGGCACCTGATATGACTGGGAGTTTGGCACTGAAGTTGGACCACTGAGTGGGTACAGTCGTCTCGAGCACAATTGCCACGTCTTTTTCGGAGAACAGGTGTCGGCCATGAGCTGGAAGAAATATCGGGATTGCCTTTGACTTGTACTGAGAGAACCCTGGGGCAGATTTCAATTCCTGCAAAACTGCAGGGCTTCCGCTGATGGTCAATGCCTTTCCAGAATGAGCACTAATAAAAGGCTGCGATAGTTCCGGTACATGCTGTTTATTTTGTTAATATAAAACCATTCTTGGCTTTGGGGAATATCATATCATACCTTAGTTCGAATAAACTCTTGGAGAGCAGGGGTGGCTTTTTCTTTGTCCAATCCAAAGAAGAGCATCGACCACTCACTCGGGCGATCAGGCTGCGGAGGCTCAATTCGATTCCTGATATCTACCGCAAGAAACCCAAGTCTCAAAGCAATTTGGACAGTGTGTACAGCAGCTGGAAGTAATTCGGACAAAGAGCTAGACGAAGCAATCGCTGCGGCCGCGAGTGATCCCGTACAGAGACCGACCATGAAGCTTGAGCCGGGAGTGGGATAAGTGACACCGGGCTCTTCATAATGGCTACAAATTGAAATTAGCAAGAATTATCTCAACTTCTTCTCCCTTGTAGCAAACTTACCAAATGAAAGAACCCAATTGGGTTAGAGCATGGAGCGCAACTTGGAAGGCTGGGCTCAGGCTACCTTCACAATACTTTTGAAGCAGGTGCGACAGACTAGAGCTTCGAGAGGATGTTCTCTCGGCTGACTGGAGCCAGTTGTTGCTCTGAGCACGAATCACGTAATGTGATTGCTCAAGAAACGCGGATAGAATGGGTTTGCTCGTACAGCTGAGCAAGCGACGGAGATCTGGGACAAAGTCGTATGTCTGATCTCCGAAGAGAAAGATATGTGTCTCTTGCTTCATTTTTTCTGCTTTTGACGATATGTATAGAGATATCTCGAGCTGGAGTCTAGTGAGGTGTGAGATGGCTCGAGGGGTCTGCGTTACTTGCTCTCGTGCGAGCTTTCCAGATTCATCTAGCACCAAGTCCGAATAGATAAATAAACCCTTTGAATTTGATGTCACAGCGACTATATAAAGACAGCAGATACAAGCCGTTATCGTAAGTATATTCTGTTCCGTGTCATGTCATTCGATGTTGCTCCACAAGCCCTAACTCCGGAGTGACTCCCGCTGGAAATTTGGTGGTCGGAGAGCGACCGGGGCTAATGGAGACCAAGACAAAGACAAGCGCTTATTGCTTATACTGCGCTCAGTCCCGCCAACTCGCTCTGCGAAATTCCACTTCTCTCAGCCTCCAAACTTGTGCTCCGTTCCTAATCGCGATCCTTTTACTGTGCAAAATTGGCGTCCTTCGTCAAGACCCGGACCGCGGTCATGCTGGCTCGCCGGACAAGACTGTCTTCCTTGAGACTTTCTTCGAATTCAACACGCATCTCCCTGCAAACAAACAACACCAGACAAAAGTTCGACTCTGAGATAATGTCTTTAGGTGTTCGATCGACGTTTTCACGCTACTTCTCAGCAACGGTAACCAAGAGAGTCAGCTTAGCTGGCGTGATGATTCCAAACATCGCTGTGCCCCCAGTTCTGTTTTTTGGAATGCTCATAACTTTATGGGCATGGAAATGTTTTTGGATCATCGTTATGCAGGACAAACTTCTGTATATGTCTTGGATGCCTCCGTTCACGCGCTCGGAATTGATGGAGGATTACGAGCGTGAATGTCGACCTGTGAAGTGGGAAGAATCCTCCATGAGAAGCTTGGACAACACGAAGCTGGCTCTTTGTATTGGAAAGGTTCCTCAGGATAATTCTTTATCTATCGTCGCATCGCCTTCTCCGGTGGAGCAGCGGAAGCAACATGTTGTGATCTGCTATTTCCAAGGAAATGGGGGGTCCATGCCGCCACGCTTGCCCATCTTGTCCACGATACTACGAGGGCTAGCGCGTACGAAGCAATCTGATTCAACTTATCAGTCTACAGAGTATACGATGGCAGCTCTATCATATCGTGGATACTGGAAATCATCCGGTCGCGCCTCGCAGATCGGCATTGAAAAGGATGGACGAGCACTCATAGAATGGGTTACAAGCACCTATTCGAGCCCTGACACCGATCTGAAAATCGTTCTTTGGGGTCACAGTCTTGGCTCTGCTGTTGTGAGCCATACGACAGCCACCTATCTCAACTTGCTTACTTCAACCAACGAAGGTAGTCCTGTTCATCAGCTTGCCGGTATTGTCCTGGAAACCCCATCAACCAGCACGAAAGACATCTTGAAGAACCTCTATCCACAAAAGTGGCTACCCTATCGCTACCTTTGGCCCTTTTTATGGAATCATTGGAGTAGCGCTGCTGCAATCGATCGCATTGGTCGCTGGCGGGACGAGGCTCCGGAAGAGAGGAAGCCACCTGCAATTCTACTACTCATTGCCGATCAAGATGAAATGATACCGTCTCAGGCTGCCGATGAGCTAGAAAGATTATGCCAACAACATCAATTAGATGCTGAGCGAAAGAGTGTTGCGGGTGCATTGCATACTGAGGCTGTATTGAAACCCGAGGGACGGGAGACTCTGTTGGCGTTTATCCGCCGAGTAACGCAGAATTAGTTACTAAAAAGGCTTGTTATCGCATAGATTTGACAAATTAGACAATTCATATTTTCTCAATTTCTTTTACGTACATGAGTGTCTCACAACCTGGTTTGTCACGAGAAGGTAGAGTCGGGGTCGGGGCAGGCGAAGCAAGACCTGCCTTGATTAACCCTCGTCCCCTAACACATATCCAGCTAGTGCGCGCCCTTAGCCTGTCAACGGCTCTTTTAATTGGCTCGGGTGAACCGTTTCCCACAAAGTTGTCTCTAGCGCGCCCGCAGCCCACTCGGACCGAGTGGACCAGTCCGAGTCGCGGCTAGATCCCTGTAGTCTCGGAAGGAACTTCGCCCGCCGGTGCATTTTCCAGTCGTCCAGGTCTATGTTCGCTCTCCGGACAAGCATGGTTATTGGTCGATCATGCAGCGGCATCCCCACCGTGGCGTCTCCAGCCCGTCTAGATCAGGTGGCAGCAGAACTATATTAATTGAAAAGAGGGAAGAAGGGGGCTTTTGAATCCGGTGAGAAGTGCGACAGGGCTTTGGATTTAATCAGCATCAATAAGGGTTCTGCTGCTGCGTTTACTGACCATGGCAATGGCAACAGACACAAAGACAATAGCGGAAGTCGTTCCTTCCAATGACTCGGCGGCCTTCGTTTCAGACGATGAAGATGGGCCTCAGACGAACATTCTTCCGCCCGGTTGGAAGCTGTGGGGAATCGTAAGCAGCCTCATGATGGCGGTATTTTGCATGGCGCTGGACAATACCATCATCTCGGTCGCGATTCCCAAAATCACCACCGACTTCCACAACCTTAATGATGTGGGCTGGTATGCGTCGGCTTATCTGCTTCCAGGATGTGGTATGTACAAATTCTTTGCCAGTTTCGAAGATCCGGAAGAACTAACAGCTGTGGCCAATCATAGCTTTCCAGCTCCTCGCGGGTAAACTCTACACCTATTTCAACATCCTCTGGATTTTGTTGGGTGCGATTTTCATCTTCGAAGTTGGCTCCTTGGTGTGCGCTGTAGCACCCACATCTACTGCTTTGATTGTTGGGCGTGCTGTGGCTGGACTAGGTAGCGCTGGTATCTTTACTGGTGCTTTAGTATCAATCGCCCATGTCACCACGGTAGAGCAACGACCTATGTACTTCAGTTTAATCGGGGGTGTCTATGGTCTAGCCTCCGTTGTCGGACCTTTGGTGAGTGGATAGCTAAGACAATGATTGAACTCCAGCTAATAAAATTTATAGCTTGGCGGCGCCTTCACCGACAAGGTTACCTGGCGTTGGTGCTTCTACATCAACCTGCCCCTTGGCGGCGTTGCGGTAGTAGGCCTGCTGTTGTTCCTTCGGCTGAACCCTCAGAAACCTTCACAGAAGACTTGGACTCAGATTTTCTGGAGCTTAGACCCTCTGGGAACAATTGTCTTTGTTCCCTCCATCGTCTGTCTGCTACTCGCCTTGCAGATGGGAGGCACCACTTACGCCTGGTCCAACGGCCGTATCATCGCCCTCTTTGTCATCTTCGGGTTGACCCTGATTGCCTTTTGCTATCTGCAATGGTTCTTGAAGGGTAATGCGACTGTTCCACTGTCTATTGCCTCTCAGCGCACCATCGCTTGTGCATCATTCTTCGAGTTTTGTGTGGGAGCATCGTTCTTCATTTTCGTTTACTTTGTACCACTTTGGGTAAGTCATCCGCTTCATGCTCTCTGCTTCTGGGAAAAATCTGACAGTTGATCTACAGTTCGAAGCAATCAAGAACACGTCGGCAGTTACAGCTGGAATTGACCTTCTCCCCCTAATTCTTTCCGAGATCGCGGGAATCGGTATTTCTGGCGCTCTTGTGACCCGCATCGGCTATTTTGCGCCTTTCTTCATCGCATCTTCCGTGGTAATGTCTGCTGGCGCTGGTCTATGCC
Source organism: Tympanopsis confertula (assembly GCA_026745395.1). Taxonomy (NCBI): domain Eukaryota; kingdom Fungi; phylum Ascomycota; class Sordariomycetes; order Coronophorales; family Scortechiniaceae; genus Tympanopsis; species Tympanopsis confertula. The sequence continues at coordinate 4,909 of JAOYNU010067422.1, read as the reverse complement.
TCCTATTTGACGTAGATACTTCTGTCTCCAAGTGGGTTGGCTACCAGTTCCTCTACGGCTTCGGAGTGGGATTAGGATTTCAACAAGGTACTGTTGCCGCACAGGCCGTGCTGCCTTTTGAAAGTGTCGCCGTTGGAACCGCAGTCGTGGTGTTCTTGCAAATTCTTGGTGGATCAATCTTTGTGTCTGTCGCACAAAATCAATTCACCACGAAACTGGTTGAGAACCTTCTGGCACTGGAAATTCCCGGCTTGAACCCGCAAAATATTGTTGCTGCGGGAGCCACAGGTCTCCGTGAGTTGGTGACGGAGGAACAACTACCAAGAGTTCTCGTTGCATATAACGATGCGATCATGAAGGCATTGAGGGTTGGCGTTATTGTTGGTGCCATCGGTCTAATTGGTGCCGTTGGAGTGGAGTGGAGAAGTATGAAAGAAGGAGGAAAGCAAGAAAAGAGAGAAGAAACGCCAGAGCCAATCGAAGCATAATGGGATGTCACTCGAGAAGTTCGGGTTTTATTTGAATGTTAGAGACATGCAGGAGGAGACATTTGGTAAGACACGTTGGTAAGACACAGAATTCTTAATGTCACGAAATCAGCAGCAAGTGTTATCAAGAAGCTAGGTTTAACGAAAGTAATATGTATGCGCAGATAGTATCCAGACAAATTAAGAGAACTAATCACTTACGGATTAGAAAGTTCAATTTAACATAGAGCGCCATAAGTGCGCAACTTTCTAGCAGTTCATAAGAAAAGATCACCTTGTATAACCGTTTTCTCGCTCAGCTTGGCGATGGTAGATTCCAATTTTTTCTTCTTCCGCGTGCCACCAACTTTCTATGAAAATACGTTTCGCAAGCTTGGGTATTCATTTCCGAGTCAAAATTCCTATCCTTTCCCATTCTGTCGACATAGGTTTCAAGGAGAGACTGCACTACATATCAGCTCTGAGCTTCAAGAATTCCATAGGGTCCGAAAATTCGGGCTAATCATGACGATATCCATCTGCTCAAGAGAGTCGGAAATTCGAAGTCCACGCAAGAGGAATCTCAGAGTGATGATCTAAGATTTGTAAACAGAATTAGATGAGCGACGGTTCAGGTATAGCCGAAGTTCCTTCGTTGACCGTAAATCATCTTGCTAGTTGTTGCTCGGCATACCGGAGTCCGAAAACTTCTAGTTGCTATCATACCTGACAAGTCCCCTCGGAATGATAGTTCTGCCGAGGAATACAAAGTTGCATATTGAAATTTCTTTTAACGCTCATATCTCACAGTCTTTTTAATTTGATTGGGTATTGATAAGGGTTGCACTGGCAGATTGGTTCAGAATGTTATAGAATTAGAAAAAGCCTATCGGAAGAATATTTGGGGGCTCACCGGGTTGCGTTGATTGTACTTTCGCGGTTCTACGCTTTGAGTAGCTCTACATCATACAACCCATAATCTTTTTAAGAGTTCGAACAAATCAACAAAGTTAGATAACAAAAACTAATTGAGGATATGGGACACGCAAGTTGGCAGAAAGTGGCAAAGAAACTACGCGACCCAATCCACCAGAATTTGGGTCAGGACCTGGCTCCCTGTTGCCTGTGCAACCTCTTCAACATAATCTCTGTCCGTGGAAAACGGCTTGCCGGTAAGATTAGGGATATATTTCCCAACTAGCCGACTGACATCAACGTCTTGCTTCCTAATCTTGGACTGCAGGTACCGGCGATAAACTGGGATCCCGTCTCGTAGGTAGCTGGAGTGAAAAGGAACATTGACTCCAGAAAGTGGAATTGTGGCTCGGCCACGCTGCAGTTCAACCGGTCCAGGGAGAACAAATGCGCTCTGTAGATGGCGAGTGACTACTGTTTCGATTTCTTCTGTCGTATGTGGCAGGGATTTCTTAGACGAAGCTAGGTCATCACAAGCCTTTTGCAATATCCAGAGTGATCGAAGCTAGTTATCTTGTTAGTTCAATCAATCGACTACTTCCTTCAACAGAGAGCACTCACATGACCTGCGCAGACATACTGCTGACCAGCAACATTGTAGTTCACAACCTCGAGTAGCAAGTTACTGGCATTACTGATGGTCTCGACAAGTGCCTTCAAAGATGCCTGGTCGAATTCTAAAGCATCGGTTAGTAAATTATCTGAGGCAATAACATAGGGATTATTACTTTTGTGGATCCTAGATGGATTCACGGCAACCATGGAAAAGTCCGTACGTCCATCTGCATCTTGGGTCATCTGATTTTGCATCACCAGCCCTCGATAAAATGTCAGGCTCAGAAGACTCTCCACAGTCATGAAGTCAGAGCAAGCTAGTAAAGCGCTGTACTCGCCAAGGGAGTGTCCAGCAAAAATAGACCCCTCTTGCACCAGATCGCGGGATCTCAGCGCAGCCATCTCAGCGACATTGACGATGCTAATCAGAGGCTGTGCAAATTGAGTCGAGAACAATAAGCCGTCTGGCTCTTCGAATGTTATCGAGTCCGATGTCTCGTCAAGTCCACGAATGACAGGCTCTGTGACTTCTTGACCATTGATGACTTGAGTTCGAGTGAGGGCCAGATAATTGGATCTGATTTGTCGACCTTTTTTGGTGCCGAAATGAATTGTGATCTTTTTGGGATTATTGCGCACGATGTCAAGAATAGAGAACCCTGTCAGTTTGTCAGTACAAATGCGAGAAATATTAGTGTGGATTGGATTCTTACCGTAAAGATCAAACAAGTAACGATCCCCTCTGTCCCATATGGCCTTTGCAGAATCATCAATCTCGTAAAGCGCCATTCCCATGTCTTTTCTTTGACTTCCTTGGCCACAAAAAATGTATGTCGTCGCGGCCTGCTCAACCTCCGCTTCTGCTGTCAAAACCTTTGCGTTCGTTGCATCATTCCAAACTTGGATGTCGAAGACCATGTTTCCTGAGATCATGCCTTTGTGATTAATTTCGATGCGTAGGAGATCATCGCCGCAAACCACATCTTCGAAGGCCGTAAACCATCTGCAAAAGCGAGGACATTTATATGCGGCAAGATGATCTTCGACTTTGCTGCGTACTACAGCTGACGTATACATTCCATGAATGATAGGCTGTGACAGGCCGGAGAATCCAGCAAAGGAAGGTGAAACGTGGATAGGGTTATGATCGGTTGATAGAGCTGAGTACTCAGGGCCAAAGTCTCGAACACGGAGTAGCAATGGCGCCACATTATGCCACCCCGGGTTCTCAAGTGGTTTGACTTGACGTGTTGAAGAGGCATAACGCTCAAGGAAATCAACAACTGGATCACCAGAGCAGCGATCGTGAGAGAACGAAACTTTTCCAATGTGGAGCTCCGAGTTTGCGTCTGTTATCAGGGATACAGTACCCTTGGTTCGCAAAGAGAAAAAGTTCGTTGACGGGATATGCTCTCTGTGTGAGGTGGTCCGGAACAGCAGCGTGCGACCGAGGAGTTCTGGGCAGTTTGAGTCCAGATTAAGCCATGGTCTGCTGTGACACAATCCGAGCATTTTGGAAGAGTTCAATGACAGCTTCCACTCCTGAGGTCTGAAGAACTGGAAACTCCGATCGTGCTGAGAAAATTGCCCTTGTATCAAAAACTCAGACATGACCTTCATGACTTCTATCCCGTTCCGAATGACTGTCGCTGTAACCTCAACTAGCTTTCCTTGGGGTTTGAGAATCACTGCAGTAATCCTTGACTTTGTCTGAAGTTGATCTCCAACTTCAAGTGGCTTGGCACCCGACATCATCTCAAATGCATTAGAAACATGCAGCAATCGTGAAAGGTCACCGCCCAGTTCTTTAACTAAGAGCGGCTTTGAAAGGACTTTCCAGGCGACAACAATGGCAATGTCTAAGGGAGCGATCACTCGAGTGTCTTGTGGACCAGAGTCATTACCCTTCGCTCGAGACATCAGAGACGAAAAGTCACTGACAAGCCAAGGGGAAAGTACAACGGATTCGGCTGAGAATTCGGTATCAATGGTATAGTCCTCCCATCTTTCATTATCAAGAGACCAGAACGAGGCATAGAAGTTGCGCATGTTTGTGTCGTGAGACCTCGTCATGTCGTGGACGGAGTACTGGCCAGCGTTGTCTTGAAGATGCAATTCCAAGGACAGAGCTGATGACATTGCACTAGATCCCGAAAGTTCAAATCGGATTGCATTTCCATCGATTGACGAGAGTTTAAACGCAGCCCGACCATCAGCATGCTCGGTTGAGCTGGGAAAGAAAGCCGCATTCAGAGACTTTTCCTTGGAGAGCACACGTTCAATGGTCATTTTGTCTCCGACGCGAGGTTGAAATGCACCACGAACCCTGTTGGGCTTGCGCTGTTTGCCATCGAGGATGAATTCATCATCCAAACAATGCTCTAGCCAGTGATCAGGACCGAGTCCAAGCGTCTGGAAGAAATGGCGTCTTTCCGCCAGAGAAAGCGTGTGCTTGAACAAACAATCCACCCTCGTGCCACTCTGTGTTTTACATCTGACCAAATCCACAGATTCCAAGTCGGATAAAAGAGGCATTGCTTCCACATCGGCCGGCGCTGCTGTATCTTCAACATTAACAGTGCTGTCATGCAAGGAGGTGGGCCTTAGCGCTTCGATCAACCCATCGTGAATGTTATTCAATATGTCTGCAGCGGGCTCATCCACTGAGTTGGAGAACGAAGCAGCCACAGGGCCATGAATAATGCATACGCGCTGTGGATCTTCATCGATGACGGCTTCCAACTTCTCCATCTGCCATAGCGAGTCTTTCTTGAACCACGTCTGGAAATCGGCGTCGAGGACAGGAATGAAGTTGACAGGCTTTTGACCCCTTCTCTTGCAAAGACCCAAGAAAAACGAAGCATCCTCAGGATAGAGAACATCTGTTGCCGCAGTTGAACACGCATCAAAGA
>JAOYNU010067311.1:60510-73939 GCA_026745395.1 Tympanopsis confertula | reverse complement strand
TCTCATTCTCATTCTCTCATTCTCATTCTCTCATTCTCATTCTCTCATTCTCATTCTCTCATTCTCATTCTCTCATTCTCATTCTCTCATTGACTCACTGCTGGTGATACTGCGGCTATCCTTATCCTGGCGGCTGTGTTTGTATTTCTTCTCTCCGCCATGCGCCCTCGGTGGCTTCACGCCGTTGCCCTTCTCCTGGCCCATCTCGTCCACGCCCACCCCCGGGATCTCGCAGCTCTCGCTCCCCCAAGGCACCAGCCGAAGCTGGCCAAGCGAGTCACGTGCGGATCCGGCATCGGCTCGTGCCCGGACGGCCAGTGCTGCTCCGGCGCTGGGTACTGCGGCACCACTGAGGATTACTGCAAGGGCCCGGACTGTCAGGTTGCGTTTAGCGGCAGTGCCTGTGATGCGAGGTATGTGCTTTGGTCTGGACACTCAGAGGCATGTCGGGGACTCAAGGCGTGTCGTGGACTCGAGAGCATGTCGTGGACTCAAGGGCGTGTCGTGGACTCGAGAGCATGTCATGGACTCGAGAGCACATGAACTCATGTCCATCAGGACGGCTGGATGCATACCATCGTCCAGGAGCTGACGTGTCCGGGACTCCAGCAAGCCGCCAGCAGGCAGGACCACAGATGATATACCTCGGCCTGAGATTGGGAACGCCCCGTACGGTAAGTCGAGTCTGGATGAACGATGCCTCCGTCTGCAACTTACACCAGGCTCCAGGCAAAAGCATCACCAGCTGCTCTCGCCCCGGTCTCGTGGCCCTCACGTACGACGACGGCCCGTCGCCGTACACATCGCAGCTCCTCGACGTCCTCGCGAGCACCGAGACGCCCGCCAGCTTCTTCGTCAGCGGCAACAACGCCGGCAAGGGCATGATCTCGTCGGCGTCGACGCCGTGGCCGGCCATCTTGCGCCGCATGCACTCCGAGGGCCACCACGTCGGCTCGCACACGTGGTCGCACACCGACCTGGGCAGCGCCCCGGACGCTGTGCGCAGGACCGAGCTCGTCTACAACGAGATGGCCTTTCGCGACATCTTCGGCTTCTTCCCCGCCTACATGCGCCCCCCTTATGCGAGCTGCTATGCCGACTCGTCTGGCTGCCTCGACTTTGTCGCCGCCATGGGATACCACGCCGTCAACTTCAACATCGACACCAAGGACTACATGCGCGACTCGCCGTCGCTGATCCAGGCCTCCAAGGACGCGTTCGCCGCCGCCCTCGCCGGCCACGGCGCCTCTCCGCTGACCGACAGCTTCATCGTGCTGGCCCACGACACCCACAGCCAGACGGTCGCGAACCTCACGCGCTTCATGATTGATACCCTGCGCGAGACTGGCTACCGCGCCGTCACGCTGGGGGAGTGTCTGGGCGATCCGAGCGAGAACTGGTACAGAGACGCTGGGGAATGAGTGGCGGGAATTTGAGAGTGCCGCTTGGCGCGGATGCTTTTCTTTCATTCTTTCATTGTCTTTCTTTCTTTCTTTCTTTTTTCATGTCGTCGCTTGCAGAAGCAAGAAAACAAGGAAACACGCCGTCTGGCAGGTACCAGTCAGAGGGATCTGGTGGGCTTGAGTTTGCCTCATCACGTCCCTGGGATAGTGGTAGCGGCTTGGATGCGTATTGTGGGAGTCAGGAGGGACTTTCTGGAAACTGTTTCGCTTCGTGATCGACTCTCATACCGGCGGATACAAGGCGTTGATAATAGTGAGAGGGAGTGACGTTTTGCTGGAGGACGCGCTGGTGAACGATGATTGTCTGTGATGCGTAGATCATATATATCTGTACTGTGCGTATATAGCCCTGATGGCATCAAAATATCTTGGAGATGTTGCAGACTCGTAACTTGATAATAGCAAGCGCCTGGAAAGGCATAGACCCGGCCGTTCTTGTAAAGTCTCATGATATTCTAGATCATATTTATTCTCTGTCCATCATTAATTTCTTACCTATCTAAACCATCAACCATCCCGGCTATTCTCTGTTTATTACTATCCATCTATCATCTTGCCTACTGATTATCTATTCACTGTACATTTACTGTCATTATTATCAATCCAATAGCTATCTGCACATCGAGCCTTCTCACAGCCCTATCCATCGAGCTCTCACCCTATCCATCGAGCCTTCTGGCAGCTCAGGATAAGGCGGGCCGCCACATCAACCCATCTCTCTCGTCTCTCGCCTCCACCTGAAGCACGCAAGCAAGCATATAACAGCTTCTCCAGTATCCTACAAACCCAGCCTACGTCGTTTCATCTTGATTCCAGCATAAAAGGAAGCCAGCGAGGCTTGTGCTGCACCTTATCCTATTCCCAGCCCTTAACTCTTTCTGATCCATACTCCAGGTCGTGATTCGCCTTATTTTCTTCTCTCATCAAGATTCAACTGGTCGTTGATACGATATTCATCACGTGCCAGCCATGAGTCTCCAATACGACCTGGATTCCATCAAAAGCATCATCAACAACAACCACGACGGCAGCTTCTCTCATGCCATCGACGACAAAGCCGAAAGCTATATCAGAATCGTCCACGATGCGTTTGCCAATCGCACCATCGCCAAGGCCATGCTCATGACCTGGGCTGCACTCAAGGTCCCCTCCGTCGATGCTATCGAGATTCTCGTCCATTTATTAATGAAAGGACGCAATAACCATGGGTTCGTATCCCTCGCAATAACCGATAAAGACGTGAAAAATGCCAAGATCGCTCAGGATTGGGTCACGCCAGATTTGGTCAAGTTTGATTTCGCGGCCGATTGGATCGTGGTTTCTGTGCTTACTCTCAAGGGTTCGTCCTGTCATCTCGCCGAGGCGAAGCAGGCTGCACAGAAGCAGCTGAATGAACTGTGGCCTGATGGCTTTGGTGTGCTCTTTCCGGAAAACCGCTACAGGATCGTTGATGCTGCTTCGGAACAGGGCTCGGGCTCGATCCCGGGTGACTCTGCGCCTGCATCGGCTCCTCTGCCTGAATCGACTCCTGCTCCGCCTGCTCAGTCTGCTCAGTCTGCTCAGTCTGCTCAGTCTGCTCAGTCTGCTCAGTCTGTTCAGCCTGCTCAGTCTGCTCAGCCTGCTCAGCCTCCTGCTGCACCAGTATCTCCAGTTGGCCCACAGCGGAAATCGACAGATGGTGAGTGCCGACGTGATTGGGACTCTGTACCGCTTATCCATATTTACACGACGTGTTACAGACTCGTCTCAAGTGCCTGCTGCGGTGGCTCCGAGCACGCCCACCCAAGCCTCTACTGCCCGATCCACCGGCACCGGCTCCGGCTCTGCTCCCCTGATGCCACCTCCCCCGCTGGTTCGCGCCCCGGCCTCGCCTCTGGGCGCAATCAAGACGAGCAAACGAAAACGAAAAAGCCTCGCGGACGGGGATGCCGCTGATGCCGCCGTATATCCAATGCGAAGGCGGCGGAAGCTGTCCCCAAAGACCTCCACCAATCCCGACAAGGACAAGGACAGCTCAGCCGAGAGCAGGGAAGCGACTCCTTTTCCCGGCAGCGGCCCCGAGAGAAAGGCTCATCGCACGCGCTCCTCCATCAAGACCAAGGCTCCCAGAGCCACGGCTGACGCTCCCAAACACACATGCATCAGTCTTGAAACCGGCACCGCTGCCCCGGGCCAAAGAGGGGGCACCGCACCGCTGCCGCTGCCGCTGGCCTCGCAGACGCAGCTGATGCGCCTGGGGCCGCTGACGCCGCAACAGGTGCGCGACGTGGTCAGTGACAACACCCAGTTGCCCCAGTTGCCTGTGTCGGCGGATAAACAGTGCAACATGAAGCTGGAACGCTTGGATGGAAGGTGGTTTCTCCACATAAAGGTAGAGATCATCCCCGAGTACTGAGTGGAGAGGCGATGGAGTTACTGAGAAGTCAGCAGGCGGACGACGCACAAGGTAGATCGTTTGGGAAATGAGTGCGGTTATCTGCGTGGAGATCGCATTGTACCATAGTCCGAAGCTAGTGCCCTCGTTCTGGTTATATATTTATATATGGCCGGATAGTTACGAACCAGACATAGCACAGCAAGACGAGAATCCCTCTGTCTTTAAACATGGCGACCGGTTCGTTTGATTTTGTTGTCGTATTTCCTTGATAGCGATACGCAATGATGGAACAAGTCAATTGGGCAGGACCGCGAGCATGATGCAAGCAGCACGCACCTGGTCAGTTGGAGGTTGAATGACGAAAGTTGGGACATTTCCATATCACGGGTGTTGACCAGTTCAGTATCCATATTAGCGATGGCTCTGAACAGTTATGCGCCCCCACATCAAGAGGGCATTCGCCGCAAGAAAAGTGGCTCGTCAGTTGTCAGTTTCCATAAGCTTCACGCTTCCAACACTTGAACTCTCGGGCAAGCTGGGTTACAACTCACCAGAGTGGCAATCAAGCGTGTTTCTGCAGGCGTTGCGCATGTAGAAATATATATCTCTATATATAGAGAGATATATATAGGTATAGATATATATAGATATATATAGATATAGATATATATATATATATATATATATAGTAATACTATAATAATTTAGGCCTCTCGGAACAAGCCCAGACAAGCAGACAACATGTGTGGAGTTATCAGAAGAAATATAGCCAACGACGACATACAAGTGCGATCAGGTCAGCCCTCTACTATTACAACTATTCGCATAGCAGTCCCGTCCGGCAAGGCAATTCTATCGGATAATTACATGACATGACATGGCAGACAGGCCAACACAATGGCCGCTCAGAGCACGTATCTGAACCTGGGACCGTAATTCTCCACAGCCACCTCGTCGCCCTCGTTTGCGTCTGCCTTGGCGACGGGGCCGTGCTTGCGATCGAGTCTGGAATTCTCCCACGACAGAAGCAGGCGCTGCGCAATCGCCAGAACTGCCGAAAAGAACATGAAAGCGGCGCAGATGCTCATGCCCTTGACGTACTGGGGGGCCTCTCCCAGAGGAAACACGTTTGTGCCGAGAAACGGCCCGCACTGGCCGACCAGATTGATGAGAACGATGGACATGCCACGCCGGCTGTCGTTGCCCTGGTTGTCTATAGCGAAAGGAACCCTTTTGGTTAGCGACTCGACAAACACGTTTTTGTTGTAGGATAAAACGAGGGCACCACCTACTGAGCGTCAAGGCCAAGATGTTGGGGATGGTGGAGAAAACACCAGCCGAGGCGAGAAAAGTGGCAAAGTAGCGGACCCCGACGGTCTTGACGGTGGCGAGGATGATGTAGCCGGCGCCCCCCACGGCGGACGTGCAGAAGAGAACAAAACATCGCTGCTGGGTCTTGTCGGCTATCCACGTCGTCAGCAGGGCGCACAGGAAGGCCGCGAACGACGGCGGAGCTGACAGTCCCTGCGCGTTGATGGAGGTGTATCCCATGTCCTGGAGGATCGTGGGCAGAAACACAGGCAGGCTCGAGTAGCTGACGTTGCCGCAAAAGTACATCAGCCCGCAGAGCCACGCCTTGGCGTCCAGGAGCACAAGGCCGGCGTCTTTGAGCCTGAACCCTCCGACCCTGGCATCGGCGGTGGTGCCGACCTGCCGCATCGCCCTGGCCCGCACCACGTCCTTTTCTTCGGTCGTCAGGAACCTGGCCTTCTCGGGAGAGTCTGGTATGAAGAAGAAGGCGACCGTGGACATGACGATGGTCGGCAGCCCCTCGACGAGGAAGAGGAGGCGCCAGTTGGCGAGGTGCGCGTGGCCGCTGGTGATGCCATAGGCCAGAGCGCCCGAGAATGTCGACGCCAGCGGGGCCGCCGAGGCAAAGATGCCGCATCGGAACCCAAGCTCGTGCCGCAGGTAGAAGAAGGACAAGAGGTAGATGATGCCCGGGCTTGTTGTTTGGTCAGAACAAGAAGAGAAAAGGGCCCTTGTGTGTATAGGCAGGCCTGGCAGCGCAACATCAACGTTTGGAGACTCACCCGTAAGCTGCTTCAAAGGCGCCGAGCAAAAACCTCAGAGCCATCATGCCGCTCCAGTTGTGGACGCCGGCTTGCACCGTGGCTATCAGCCCCCTGGACTCGGGCGCGTCAGACGAGTCCGCAATGAACGATTGTCGAGCAGACTCACCAGCAAAACACAACGACCGCCCCGACCAGGTGAGGGGGGAACATCTTCCAGAACAGCACTGCGAACTCGCACGTAACGTATGCAATGTAGAAGATGGTGAGAAGCCAGTTGTACTTGTTGCTGTTGAGCCCGAGCTCGTCCGACATGCCCGCGATCCTCGCATTTCCGATATTGCCCCGATCGAGGAATGCCAGCATGTCTGCACTCTGGTCAGCACCATGCCCGGCCTGACGCCAGGCAGTCTCTTGCTCTTGGCGAACGTACACAGGAAGAAGAACAGGGTCATGAGGTTCCAGTCCATTTTGCGGACGACGCGCGCCTCCAGGCCGCGCCCGGCGATGGGATGCGTCTCGTCTCGGGAAGCGGTCATGGTGCGCGAGATGGCAGACTTATCCGCCTCCATCCCGGACGTTGGCTTGTCGTTTGACATGGTCGCTCACGTCAAAGAGTGTTGACGACCGATTGTCGGGAGAGGACGAAATAATAAAAGGCCGAAGAAAGCGACCGCATTTTGAGCAGATGCGAGTTTGTTGCGCGAGTCGTCCGTCGTATCTGCAAGTCTGGGGCTGGCATATTTCTCGTACAGTATATATCCGCGATCGGCGTCGTCTTGATTGGGGCTGTCATCTCAGATGTAATCTGATATTCCCCACTCGGGATGTTGGGCATCCCTGCTGGCCTATCCGAATACCCGTGCTATCCGGAGCTACTTTTGGATATATGTAGATGTATACTGCACAGCCAGATGAAACCAAGTATCTGTTGATATCGCCGGAAGAGCTGTGTATTCCACAACTGAAGCCATCGCGATTGAAGCTGCTTGGACCTGTGATTAGCCACGATTCAGCGCGTTTTGAATGCTCTTAGACTACCTTCTCTACTGAGAGCCAGGCAATGCTGGACTCGGTACCTTGGCCTCGTCATTCGAAGCGTCGACATGGCTCATCGAGAGTTGGCATCTGAGTTGTCGTATAATAAACCGCCAACTCTTGGTCTGTAGCGTATGTAATATTATTATAAACGTGTGGGCTTGTATTATCTTAATAGGGTAGCTCAACCCTTTGAACGCTTAACCCTTTAAACTCGGTAGAAGGTTTTGATAGTAATAAATAAAATCGGTTTCAAAGATGGAGGGTATTACGTCTTACTGTATTTTTTTATCGTAGCTCGGATGGGTGCAAAATCTATCCGGCTATACGCATATTTAATTATAAATAAATAAAATCGAATTCGATAGCAACGTGACAGGTCCAGCGCTGATATTACTTATAGTCACCGTTTACGATAGTAGAGATCTTGCATCCTCTTGTAGTCTTTATTTTCTCCACAACATCTCTCTTATGGTCCAACTAAACCTCCCTCGTAACTCGCACACTACGAAGATGATTATATCAAGACCGGAACTTGAAATTTTCGATCAGCTCGGATAGTACTTATATGTTGCTGGGTTTGCCCTGGCTGTACAATGTGAACGCAGAACGAGTGCCTTGACTGCGGGCGACCCCGCTGTGGGACAATTGCCCACGATATTGAAAGGCCCCAGCTGGAACCAGCTTTGTCGCAGAGACTCGCGTTGTTTCCATCACCCACTGGCGCCCCAGAGGCTGACGATGCCGCAGAGGCACCCCACCCACCCAGAGACTCCGGATGAGGAAGATGCCTCTGACGATGAAGATGGTCCGTGGTGGCATCTTTGCGGTAATTCTGCAATTTGTCTCTAATCAGTCTGGTCTGGTCTCTCCGCTCAAACCGTCAAGATATCGCCCAAAGAGAGCGTTTCGAACACGTTACTCGCAAAGACACCGCGCGAATGGAGTATTCTATCGTATCCTCCCTCGCCCATTCAATCTCCATTGCTATCGGTGCCTGTCTCTGATGGCGACAGCACCGAACAACCAGACACGGACCAGTCAGACGACGAGGAGCTAAAGATCCAAAGTACAAGCGCTTGAATCGGCTCCACAAACGGACGACGAGGAAGAGGAGCGTCAGCAAGCCCAAGACCAACAATGGAATCGGACGAGGCTCAGAACGTCGCGTAACCACCAACGAACATTGTCTGGAACAAGCCGAAGCAGGACTCTCGAATGGTGTCGAGTTTCAGGACCGTGAAATATGGCTGGGCGACGGCTGCTGCCCTTGGTAGCTGGGTTGCCTACTAACCAGCAGGTCAACCAAACAACCCATCACGCCTACCAAGACCATCACGCCTACCAAGACCATCACGCCTACCAAGACCATCACGCCTACCAGACCATCACCAAGACGACCAATTCGACCACTCCATCGGTAAGTACAAGCTAAGACGGCAAAAGAAAGAGCGTCGGTCGAACCAAACAAAACCACGTCGTGACACTCCTCGGATAGCGATTCGGACAAAAGCATCGGCGAGACCAACACCAACGAGGCTCAAGAATCCCCAGATGAGTTGCCGGTATACCCAGTCACCAGACATGATAGCACCCTACATATATCATGTATTATTGTTTTCTATTCCTACGCGCACACATCAAAAGCAATCACGTAAACCGTGCACGCAAACTGTGCAAATCCATTCTTCCATTCAATTTATCTACCTAAACCTTGACTATGTCGCATCGCACTGCGATGGTCATCGGCTATACCTGCATGGACTATACCTATATGGATTTCTCGGACCTGATGCCAGGAACGTTACCGAGTAAGACGTTAGTTATCACTGATTACTCCTCACCATCCTCCTCCTCCGACTTTGTCTTCACTGGTTTGGTCTTGCGTCGATCGTAGATGCCTTGCTTCCTGATGGCATTGGCACGGGCTCTCACTTTTTTCTGTTCAATCTTCATTAGTCCAGCCTATATACGTGGGCCAAGAATTGACAAATCCTACCTCAAGCTGCTTCTTTGGCTGGTTCGTCAGGTCCTTGATCTTGGTGCGGGTGGTAAAGTACGTGCGCACCCAGGTCTTGTCAACCTGTAATGGTCAGCACCTCTCTCTCTCTCTCTCCACGCTGTACCCACCAAAAGACACTTTTTGATTTTCTCCAGGCGCTCTGCAAGAGTCTGATATAATTCCCATTCGGACACGTCGCGCGGCTTGGTGAAGGCATCTGTTCCGCTGATAATCCCTCTCTGGCTCTCGATTGCACAGCTCTTAGGCCCCAAGGGTCAGCGTTCATGGGGGGCTTATCATTTGAGCTGGTTGAGCTCGACTCACCAGGATGAGGAACGACATGTACGAAAGATCCGAGTTGGAAATCTCGGTCAGCGACGCCTTGCACAGTGCGTCACGAAGCTTACCATCGTCCATGCTGGCGTGGGTTCCCGCATGCTCCTCAAACGCGCCCAGGTCAAGTATCGACGCCCGGATCTCGTTCGCCAGTGCAGTCTCTTGCGCAGCCGTGGTTGGCAAGTCATGAGCAAGCGGCGCGTTTGCCCTTCGCCCGAACATCTGCTGGTTGATGGACCGCCATTGGCTCAGAGACGTGATGGTGCCTGGGTCATACCTCGTGAACGTGTTGTGACCCCTCACAAAGGCGCCAAGAAGCGGATGGGTGGCAGGGATGTGGGTCAGGTGAGGCTTATTCGTCCCGCTCCTGAGAAGGACGGGACCACCCTTCTTGGCCACCCTCTTCGGCTCTGTTCTTGCCTCCGCGTGGGCGCCTATTCCAGAGCTTGCCGCCGCGATCCTTTTAACCTCCGCGGTGTGAGCGGGGATGCGCGCCAGTCGCTGGGATCTGCGCAAGTGGGTTGGAGGGTTGGGCGGACCGGCATTGCTCGTGGCAGGGACTGGTACATTCCAAGAGGCCTGAAGACCATGGCTCGCCAGAGACGGATCAATCAAATGCGAGGGGATCATGTGATCCGTTTGGCGCTTGAGCAGCGAGCCGGCCGATGGCACAGGCAGGTTCGGTGGAACTCCCGCTGCCTGTGCCGGATGTGGCGGTCTGGCCATTGGAGAAAAGACCAACTGGCTCGGCTGAGACTATGATGAGACGGTCCTGGTCAGATGACACGAGCGAGCAGCCGTGATGAGAGGGACAAGGCGGCTGAAGGCAATAGGAAACGAAACCTACGTCTTCGCGAGAGAAGGCAATATGGTATTGATTGCCATGAGCTGAGGTGGCGTAGTTTTCCGTGTTCAGGGCAAAAGGATGACTGAATATGCTGCCATGTTGACCTATGATCGGGTTCAGAGCATTCACAGTTGGTCGCTAACCATCTGTGAAGCCCGGACCGAACTGCTGGGCCGGCATCAAGTTATGATATCCATGGCGCCCCGCAGCCTCAAAGACGGAATCATATCGGGTGGAAGGAGCTGTTCCAAACCCAATATGACCCGAAGAAGCAAAGGCGTTGCGGAAAACTGCGCTCTTGTTATCGGGGGACGAATAGTTCCCGAAAGATGGGTCGAGGGGTATGCAGTTAGGTGCAATGCCCACGTTGTCATTGTGTGCAGCTTCGGCTTCTGGGGCCGGGTAGTTGATAGAATAGGTCGCATCTAGCAGCTTCCGTTGAATGGCCTTGAGCGCCGTGACGCTGGCGACGTTCTCCCTGGTGAAGATATTTGAGATGATTGACTGCCTTTCAAGATAGGCGCCGTCATTCTCAGAAGCGCGCATAATGGCATTGAGAGCATCGCTGATCTGCGCATCCGTGGGCGATCCGTAGTTGCTTTTGTGGAATTCAAGCAGCCAGTCTTTATATATATATATAGTTATATCGTTATTAGTCTGGAGATATCCGCGGTATAAATTAAGTGGAAAGTGGTATGGGAGGTGGATCAGAGAGGGAGAGACAATACGCTTCTGGGGAGACATGTATACGATGTTGTGCCGTACAAGGCTGCATGAGGCTTGACAAAGGCAGACCTACTGGTTATTGAGAGAGTCTTATCCAAGAATTTGTCGGCATTGCCGAGAGCGACGTGATTGCAAAGCACGGCCAAATTATGCTCGAGCTGCATCGACCACGAGGTGAAAGATGATGGATTCATCTTTGCCACATGGACGATTGTCGCAAGAGTGATATTAGGGTGGAAGAGTTGTGTTCATGTTTGGAGAAGAGAGGGAGGCGGAGTAAGCAAGCTTTATATCATCACAGTAGCAGTCTGCATCCCCCCTATAGAGAAGTGGGAAGGTACGAACCACTCTCTCTCTTTCGATATACGAGTAAAGAAGGGGTTGGGAGTAATAGGTAATAGCCGTTCATTTATTATATATAGTATAGGGCTTGGTGTTTACCTCTGCGAGGATCGCGATGCCAAGTGCCAAGTGTCGCAAACGCGTCTCGATTGACCTCGCCATGAAATCGTGATGAGAATATCTAAAATATTTGGTATGATGATCAGTGTCCATCTCGATGGGAACTGTATCTGGGTGCTCATAGTAGTGACGCCTTTACGTTGAGAATATCTTCCATTTTCATCCAACGTGCATCTTGGTAAAGTGCCCGCACAAAGAGAATGGTTGCACCTGTGAAGGATGCCTGGTTCTTTATTTTGTAGGTCCTTTTGTCGCATGTCGTATTTTACAACGATTTATCACAACCCACTCTTACAGCATTCCAAGACTTTCTTTCAGGTTACTGTGGATAAGATATTGCGGATGTGAAAAATGAAATGACCATCTTAGGAAAAAAACACAAGCGAGATCTCCTAGACACGGTCGCGGTCGCGGTTGCAGTTACGGTCGCGTGCTGATCGACAAGTGACCGACGCATCAGTCACACAACCATCGGCCGGCGAATGGTGTTCTTCGAGGACACTGCGCGTATTACCAGAATCGACACTCTACAGAAACTCCAGATGGCGTATTACAGCAAGCTGGCATTATTACATTGAGTCGATTCTGGCCAGCGTGAGTGGTCTATGGTCCTGAGAAGCTGCCGTGAGGGCTGCGAAACTGCACCAATCCTAAACTCAGAAGTTCAAGGATAACATATAGCATCTAGGCGTGCCGCGACGGAGCTAAGAAGAAATCATGACACGGTCCGAATCCCTCCCACCGGAGCAGTCTTTGATCATCCCTGACGCTGACGACAACCACAGCGATAACGACAAGCAGGAGACACATGTCAAGGAAATTCGTCCTCCGTCGGGTGTCTATGTTTTCACGTTCACCAGGCCAAAACATGGATAATGGGCGACCCGACCGCCATGATGGAAGCACCGGAACCCAATGGGATTTGGGCTCTTGCGCGCAATCATATTGTTTTATCGAAGCGTGAAAGAAGCCTTGATATCGGAGAGATGATACATGAGGCATAGGTTGATCCCTTGCACAGCACAGCCATTAGTGCTTTTGGATTGGCCAAACCAGTCAGATCATGAATGTAGATTTCCTCAAGGACCTGCCCAGGGGTTTCGTCTGAGTTTGAGTTCAGATACCTGCCGGGATTCGCGTTTTCTCACTTTATATAGTTGCGATATAGTTATGAGACAAGAAACGACCGTGTAATCCTCGTTTCCATGGCAAAGTCCAACAATAGCGTCACAAAAGCAAGTCCCCGCCCCTGACCAGCATGCTGTGTTCCGTACCATCTCGCAAGAGAGCGCTTCAGGACCCTTTGAATTTAGGCCCAACGTCATATAGTCATGTAGCCGTTATTGCTATTTTGTGACACCAATCAGTGCCGCCGGGCTGACGGGTACCAAAGTCTGGCATTAAAAGGCTGCACATACGCGGAAAGCATCTTTTGCTTCATCAAATAATTTGAAGCCCAAACGGTCACCATCTTTAAATGTTTTCCAGAAGCGTCACGTCCTCTTCTGCCTCGGTCTCAAAGCCGCTACCAGTATTCCGGCACTTTGGTCTATCAACATAGACATGAACAGCCACCACGTTCATCATGGAGTTCCCTGAGGAGCCTTCCATTCACGAAAAATCAAGACAAAGATATCCGTCATCAGTATGCTATCATATAAAATGATATAATTGTCATGCCAGGGAACCGTCTTTGATTTAGCAATCAAGATAGCGCCAAATATACCCAAACGCCATCCTCATGCCTCATGACCACAACGAAAATAACACCTAAAATATCAGGTCAATCGCTTACATCCACATCGTTTGCGTCATGCGTCTCAATGCCGTCCATTTTTGTTGACACCTGCTTCTCCGTTTTGACCTTTTTCCTCGGTTCCTCAAGTTCGGTGATCTCTTCTGTTGCTGCGCTCCAGTATCTGCATGATAAAAGGGGCAATGTGTTAGTAACATGAATACAAGTAGAAGTGAAAACAAGCAGAAGTGAAAACAAGCAGAAGTGAAAACAAGCAGAAGTGAAAACAAGCAAAAGTGAAAACAAGCAAAAGTGAAAACAAGCAAAAGTGAAAACAAGCAAAAGTGAAAACAAGCAAAAGTGAAAACAAG
>JAOYNU010067311.1:42500-60410 GCA_026745395.1 Tympanopsis confertula | reverse complement strand
CAGAAGCCGAGAAAAAACACAAACCAAACACACAAACCAAACACACGCAAACACAAATACAAACAAGGCCATATCTTTCAGGCGCAAACATTCATGCCAAAGACCCGGGACGAAGAGGAAAGGGGGGGAAGGGAACACTCACGCAAGAACCTTGATGGTAAACTCACTCAAGCAAGCGCTAAACAACTTGAGAAGCCTTGTCTGCCGCGAGTCCAACACATCTCCCTCCCTGCACACCACGTACCCCTCGGCCGCCGGTACCAGGGTGTTGCCGTTGGCGGTGCCCAGATACACCTCTCCCTTCACGATGCTGGTCGGCATGCCCAGCTTGCGCAGCAGCGGTTCGACCGTATGGCCAATGGGGACGTCGTACTCCTCCGGCACCTCGCCCGCGGTAGAGTAGACGAATCCAGGAGGCACAACAAACTCGCGCGGGGCGATTGCGCCGGCACGTGCAAAGTCGACGCGAGACTCGCTGCCAAGGTGGTCGGCAAGGGCCTGCGGGTCGCGGTTCGTGAAGATGAGGCCGACGGTGCCGGAGATGTGGGCGGCGAGACGGTCGAGATTGGGTGCGCAGGCCTCTTCGGGAGTGAGTCCGAGAGCACGAGCCATGAGCTTACACTTGCCGAAAAAGATGCTAAGGCTATGGATTAGCAGATTGCGACCGGACAAACGGGGGGTCCTTTGACGCGAATATGGCGTACCGACTGTCATCGCGCAGGTCCTTGCGAATGTACTTGAGGTAATTGTTACGCTCGTTATTGACGGCAAAGACAAGGCAGTGCTGGTACTGGCCGACGGCTTCGCGGATGTTGTCAAAGAGGGTTTGGCGAGCTTCCCGCCCGCCCTTTTTGGTCTTGGTAAGGTGGAAGGTCCTTGAACGCTTGGACTTGGGCATCGTGATTGATTAAAGGGATATCGGAGGAGGTAGTGCTGAGATCTCGGGCGTGCGTGCAAGGCTTGGGATATTCTTGGATGGATGGATCGCAGAAAGAATCAGATCTAGAAATTTTTGGTGGGGCTTATCGATAAGGACGCAAGTCGGAGCAAATCACGTGATGCTATACTACTCCGAGTTTCTTATCCCGATTATGTCCCGGTCCTCGTCCGTCGCGGCGGGTCTCCATCTCGGCCAATCCCGTGTTGATCTGCGCTGCGGAAACGGCGCTGCTATCATCACAGTCCTGCCAGCAAGCTCGACAGAGGTATTGCTAGAGCCTCGGCTCAGCCCATGTGATGATTCATTCCATCTGCAGATGATTATGTCGCCATTACCTATACACGGACGAGAGTCCTCGTTCATCTCAAATAGTGCTCTGGTCCCTGTACAAGGCCGCTTGGCCTTCACCTTCTGCCTCTCATCTGTTACGCGGCTCTCATCGATTATCACCGTGTGAGCGCCAAATAGCTACTACTTTGAAGAGCAGTATCGAACAGCAAGATAGTCAGTCTACAGCTATCGTTTCAATCTGGTAGACTCAGTCACTGCCATATGGAGCTGATGTCTCGACGGACCACGCACGCCATCGGCCCCATTATCCATTGTAATCCGGCTGGAGGTCGATGAGGGTTAATTGCTAAGTCCTCCCAGATGTGAATTCACGGCCAGCAGATGAGATAAGATATGTGTATGGGCTAATGTTCTCTTTTTTATTTATTATTAAAAAATTGGTTCGGACGGATAGATGTGAACCCATTCGACTGAGGCTCAAATAACACAGCAAGATGTCTTAAGCCCAGCAACCATCTCTTTTTATTTTTTATAAAGAGGTTTATAGGCCGGATATATCCAACCAAGGCCGACAAGATAGCACAGAGACGCGATACCTACTAATTCAATGATTAATACAATAACCGGTATAAACTTACTAATACATTTATAACTAAATACGTGTATAGCCGGATAGATTTTACACCCATCCGAGCTGGCCACGATAAAAAAATACGGCAAGACGAGATACCCTCTGTCTTTGAAGCTCAGTAACCGGTATAAACTTGATGTATTTTCGTAATGAATCGGTTTAAAATCAATAAACAGATTCATGGTTTGAGCCCTTTAAAGCCGTTGCTCAGGGCAACTACTAATACATTAACCGGTATAAACTCATCCTTCACAGACGAATCCAAGTAAACTGACGGCCTCAACGCTTCGACAAGACTCGGCCTCTACCATACATCCTTTCCATAAAGAGTATAATCCCAAATTCTACCATTCCCAATAACGCCCATTCACACGTCTGTCTGTCTATCTATCTGTAGCCGTAGCCATGGCCCAATTGATCGCGACACCACGAGCAATACCATCCGGGCGCATACACGTCCGCGATCAAGGCCAGACAGCCATCGGCAGGAAACGTGTAGTACCCCCGCTCCCAGACCGGGTTGTGCGGGTCGTTGATGGCC
Organism: Tympanopsis confertula; assembly: GCA_026745395.1. NCBI lineage: Eukaryota > Fungi > Ascomycota > Sordariomycetes > Coronophorales > Scortechiniaceae > Tympanopsis > Tympanopsis confertula. Next base: position 58,007 of record JAOYNU010067311.1, on the reverse strand, counting down.
GTAAGGCTGGCGTAGAACTCGGGGCACATGGAGCGAAACTGGAGCGTCTGCTGGTGGTTGCAGAGGGAATGGACCCGATAGTAGTTGCACATCGTACCGTGGCGTCGCCTTTTTTCTTGTTTTGTTTTGTTGCGGTTTTCTCTCAAGTGAGAATTGCTGGCTACGAGCCCCCTATGATCAAATAGATTTGAATGAACTGCGTGCCGAGGGCCGAACACGACAAGCCTGCCGGACAGAACAACACTCGCTTCTTTCGTCTATCGGGAGGTTGTCTCGGGCAATGGAAATTGTGCGATTATCACAGAAAGACAACGGCCAGATCCTTGTAGCCTTTTATCTTGTATACCTTTGCAGTCAGTCAGGCGTCCTGTAGAACATGTAAATCATATGTATATATATATATGCTCTCGCATATCCTATCGAAAAGGGACTCATCTTCCCAAACATCTTTCCCAAACACCATTTCAGCACACGCAAGCAGGGCTGCCGGGTCCTGCGTCGCCGTCACAGAAAAACACATGGTTATTTGGACGATTCCACGTCAGAAGCACCGGTCCCACAAGAGTCATGGCGTATGTATTGTTTTGCAGTGATTGTTCGCCAGCAAACGTCTGGGCAGGGCGTCCCAGGACCGCGGCCCTGGGCCAGTCTGCACAACGCCGTCATCCGTACGTGTGGAACCGGGTGGGTGGTTGCATCGTGGTGCATGGCCACGGCATCACGAGCGCGTGGTAGGCAGACTCCCTATCTGGCAGCCGAGTTGATGGAATGTATTGCATCCGTATGGGCAGTTTGGTGAGCCGAAAGACATGGAAAGGCTTGAAAAGGACCAGAGGTATTGCTTTTGCTCCGCCATGCAGCTTGATATCATCTTACAAGTTTGTGTGTTGTGATTGCACCGCTTTGGTCGTCGAGCAGGTAATAGTATGAGCGTTTCGGCATTGGAAAGATAGATGTCTTGAAAATCACGAGAGATATGTATATGCATAGGTATAAAATCAATCAAAGTAGCCAAAGCTCAAACCGAACACAGGCTCAATTAACCACAAGAGTCAAGGGTATAGACGTGAACGAATCCCAATATTAGAGCTCACTGGTTACCCAATCATATCCGATGCCCCAGCCAGCCAGCCTCATCTCTCTCCATCAGAGTCTGCTCCGTTGACAACCCTCAGGGCCCGCCGCGGAGCCAGCACGACCGAAAAAAAGGTCGGTTCGTGCCCGTCAAGCAGTTGCTCCGCGCTCGACATGCTGTGCGCGTCAGCATCCCTGCATCTGCCGGCCATGCGCCCATCTTCGCTCATGCGTTGCCATTGAGGCACACCTGCGCTGGCGGCCCCGCTCGCCTCGTGGCGGCCTGAAACCGAGTTGGAGATTGGCGTTGGTTCGTCTGACGAAGACCATTTCGGCTCCACGCCGCCTGATCCGACCCAGCCGAACCATTCCTCGCTCGCCATGCTCGGGCGTCGAAAGCCGCTGACCCGGCGCAGGAACGCCACAACACCAGAGCCGGCGCTGTTTCTGCTCGTGGCGGACGACCGGTTGGTTATGGCGACGTGCTTCTTGTATACCGCCACCTGGCGGCGGTAGACCCAGGCACAGAAGCCAAGATAGACTGCGAGCAGCCCGAGCAGGCCGGCGATTATCGCAGCGGCAATGAGGCCGGGGTTCGGCTCGTTGTCTTGGTCGGCGGACGGGGAGGCGGTGACGGTGGGGCCGCCACCCTGAGTCACGGTATAAACAGGAGGCTTTCCCGTGGCAAAGGGGCCACGAGTGGCAGAGCCAGCAGCCGGCGTCGTGACGGTGGCGCCGCCTTCCGCATCGCCACCAATGACTTCCTGCACCGGGTCTGGCACCTTGTAGCCGTACGAGCCAGCCAGCACGGAGTTGTCTGGGCTGAAATCAGGAGTATGATGGCCGGCCTTGAAGCCACTCAGCCACTCGAGTTTGCTGGCGTCGAACACGTGGATTCCCGGAGACTCGCACTCGGCACCCTTTCCTTCCTGGCCAAGGTAGCCACCTACGATGACCATCTGGCCGTCACGCATGGTGCACGTGTGCCCCGCGCGACCGCGAGGAGCGTTGTCGGAGGCGTCGACACGGATCCAGGTGAAGGAGGGGATGGTCAGGATGTACATGTCGTTGTACTGGATCTGCTCTGAATACGGCTGGAGGTTCTGGCCGCCGTAAAAGTAGATTTGGAAGCTCGACGCATCCTGTGCGCTGGCAATGACGGCGCAGGCATTCACGCGGACTGATGGCGAGTCTCCGGTCGTCTCTTGGTGATACCATTCCGAATTGGCAATGTCGTAAACATCGAGGGTTCTCAGATCGTGAGTGAAGGTCGAATCAGTGCCCCCGGCCATGCCGATCAAAACACCCGACTCGCCCCAGCCAGGCACAAACACCAGGACGCCGTCGGCGCGCTCGGGAAACCCGGCAGAGTCCTGGATGCCGCCTTGTGTGATGTTGCAAAACACACCGCCGTCGGCCGCCCCCGCACCGCCCTGGGCCAGGTCGTCAACGGCCTTGTTCGCGTAGCCTGGATGCGTAAACTCAAGCAGGCTCTTGAGGTAAACACGCGGGGTGTGGGTGGACCACCCGGGCGTGGTGGCCCAGTCGAGGTGGCCGCCAAAGTACCAGCTGAGCCCAAGCTCGGGCACCGATAGACCCGCCCCCTCGGCAGAACGCTGGACGGGGACGTTGGCGGGCTCCGCATACTTTCCGGAAGACGTGTGGGGCTCCGGGAACTCGGTCCAGGCGTGGTCTCGTACCGAGTATCGCCAGAGCGAAACTGGCGCGGGAGTCGCGTAGTGGTTCTCCCCGCCCATGTTGTCCGCGAACAGGCCGCCGTAAAGATAGAGGCTGTTGTAGTCGTGCCATAGGTATCCGTTCGCGACGGCTGGGGGGCCGTCGGGGAGTGGAAGGCCGGTCAGCGATGGCGAACCGGCTTCCCAGTCTTCGCTCAGGTCGAGCGTGAGGAAGTTTGTATCTGGAGGGTGAAAAAGGGTCGCGTTAGTACCAGGCTATCTGAATGCAGACAAGAAGAGAAAAAAAAAAGGAGGGCACTTGTCGGGTGGGACCTTACTCCACGTGTACGTCGTCTGCTCGGCAGAGGTCCGGGCCTGGCCGCCGTAGATGTAGACGGACCCGTTCAAGAAGGCAGCCTGATGGCTCCATCGAAGACAAACATCCACCGGGCTGATATTGTCCTGCCTGGGGGCCACTCCAGCTTCAGCAACGTTTGTCGTCTCGGCCATGTCACGGGCATTGTGGCGTTTGACGCTGGGCAGCACGACGCCGACAAGGAGGGCAATCATGGCCATCCGTCGTCTGGTCGAGGAGTTGGGAGATGTCGCTCCTGAAGCTGAAGCTGAAGCTGGTGCAGTTGCGGACCTCTTGGGACGGGAGTAAGCCCATGTCAGTTTGGAGTACCACGACGACCGTCTCGGCGGAGGGGGGGCGGCGTCCCAATCTCTGCAATCAGCGTCCTGGGCTGCTGCATGGCCGGCGCCACCAGCGTCTGACTTGGTCGCACCCTTGACGCGCGAGCCGTCCTCGTCGCGTGATGGTGACGGTGCGGGTGCTGCCCCGTTGTCGTCATCCACGCCACGTGTGCGGTGATCTACCGATGCACCAGGCGAGCCATGAGTGCAGCAATCGGTGTCGAGTCCCAGTTCCCTGAAGACCGATGTTCTGGTCTTTTTGAAGGTCCCGGATCTCATGAGATAACGTCCCATGGGTGAGACTGGATGTGCACAGGTGATCAGGCCGGATGGACGAATGGGTTCGATAATGTTGGCAGGACAGCCCCCAAAGATCATATCCTGGAATAGAGTAAAGGGCAAAGACGAGGGGCAAAGACATCAAAGAAGAGGTTGATGCAAGAAACGGGCGCAGTGGAAAGGGCCCAATGGTGTGCGGCCCGCGGCCATTGGCAGCTACCAAAGCAAAGGCCAAAAGATGTGACTTGGAGATCGCCAAGAACGCACCTTTCTTCCTTCAATCAGGGCAGTTGGGGGCCTGATCGGTTGGAGCGATAACATCAACGGATGACCTCATCTGCGCTGGTCCCCTCGATGATGTTTTGATGCCGATACTGGCCATTGGATGACCACTTGTAGTGATCCTGGCCTGCTTGGCCAAGATAAGGTAGTCCTCGACTTCCCCTGATCGATCCATCCAAGGAAGCTGAACGTGATGATGTCATCGTTCCATTTAACCTGTAAAATCCCTTCGACCCCACTCGGAGACGTTGCTCGCTTCAACTGGCCCACGCGGTGGTGATAAATATATATATATATATATATAATGTATATGTATACGCGAACTAGAAAAAAACCCTCTTATTTTCTTACTCGACACGCTCTACTTTGTCTGGTACAGGAGCTTCGCCCTGGTTGGTGCCGGTCCAAGACCAAACCATTCCAATGTCTACTCACGTGATGATGGCTGGTTCCCAAATTTTGACTTCCTGCCGCGATAATATCTATCACGTGTGCAAGGCTTCCTTGATATGCGGCGCTCAGTCTTGCTGGTATTTCGCGTACATGAGTAGCATAGCCCAACAGGCCGCCTTGCGTGCGGCCGGGCAGATTGCCGGAGTCTACGACACGATAACTGCCCGTACCCGAGGATCCTAATCAGACGTCCGTCGTCGCAACACGTGAAGATATGTGTTGTTGGAGCGTCGCATGCAGGCAGCCGGAAGATGGCTCCGTTGAGGCGTTGGGAAGAAATGACTACCCTACCGAGGGGAACAACGCCCAACCGCGATGCCACCACAATCTGGCGTGACAGCGTGACAACGTGACCATGTATGTTACTTGGTGTGCGGGATGATGGATGGATGCATTGCATCGGTGGATAACGGGAATATAGGTGGCTGCAAACGAACTAAAAATTAACCTGCATACACTCTGTATAGTAAAGCTGCCAGGGCAAACGGAGCTCTGCATGGAAAAGAAGACTATGGATTGTTGGGTATACAGATATGTCGGTGAGCTAGCCGATTTAGCTTTGTTTATAATAACGTGAGGCGCTTCGCCATCCTGGCTCAAACCAGATTGAAAGGCATATCACTTTCTGTGATATTGCCGCCACCTAGCCAATGTGGCACATGGGAGAACTGTGCTTGAAGGCGGCGCTTTGATATGTTGCTAGACATCCGGGTCTCAGACCAGTCTCGTGCATCAAAGACCTGTCTATAGATAAATGGGAACGACTGATTAAAATTGCTGATGGGACAAAAAGACCTTTTTGGCAAACCCAGGCCAATGAAAGCTCGGTGTGCTGGATATCTATCAGAAGTCTGGCTGAATAAGCGCCGCATCGACTTCGTTTGGTGAGCGACACAAGGCAATCACTCACTGTCGCAACGGGTCGTTGCTTCCCGGCAGTATGGCCGGCCACCTTCCCATATTCTTTGCTCATGTAGACGATAATAACTTATCTCCCATCCACTAATATATTAGTAAGAGGAATGAATACTGAGTCTACCAAGTACATCTGCAGCGATAGCAAATTCTGATCATCATCACCATCCTCCTCATCCTCATCCTCATCCTCCTCCACCGCCACCACGTCCCGCGTCTGTGTGCGTGTGCGTGTGCGTGTGCGTATGCGTATGTGCAACCTCACGCTTTCCTGGTCCGGGGGGTTTCCTGTCCTTTCCTTTCCTTTCTTTTTCCCCCCACCGACCTCGAGCGCCTCCACTACCTGCCTATCATCTCTATGTACCATAAAAAGAAGAGAGAGAGTGAGTGAGTGAGAGACAGACAGAGAGAGAGAGAGAGAAAGAAAGAAAAAGCCTGTTTTCTGCTGACTCTGTTCCCTGCAAATCGGAAGCATCCTCATGTAATCCTGTCTGTCCATTGCGGCAGTCCCATTTCCCCGTCGGGTTCCTCTTTGGTGCTTTCGCATTCAGCTCTGCGGGCGAACTCACATCGCATCGCATGCGAGAAGAACATTGACGTTGTTCCATTGACAATTGGCCGCGTAGCGCCCAAGACCCGAGGTAGAAGCCCATGGCATTGTGCATGAGCTGCTCGCCCACGACGTTGCAGCCGGCCAGTCCTGGTCGCAGGGAAATCCTCTTCACATATCCAACAGGCAAGCCTTCAATCACTTTCACGTCTCTCCATACTCCGTCTACAGCTCTTTGGCTTGTGCTGCCTCCATCCTTTTTTGCTTTTGCCAATTGGATATCGGGTGCAAACATCAACGCCAGCCAGGGCAACCAGTTAAGCAGCTTTGGCTTTTCTACTTCTTTCTGTCTTTTTTCTTTCTTTCTTTCTTCTTTCTTTCTTCTTCTTGTCCCTGGTCCTGGTCCATCTCGCCTCTCGTCACTCGCCCCCAGAAATCCCAGCCTCCCCGTCCGTAGCTGGATGAGTTGGATGGTATACATGACATAGGAGTGTAGGTACATATTCCTCCTCTGCCTACTGCCCATTGCGGGTGCGCGAGGCTAGAAAAAAAAAAAAGCGCTGTCATGACTGGTTTGGATATGTCGCGAAAAACAAAAGTCGATTAAAGAAGAGCAACTGGCCCTTTTGTGACCGAGTCGATCATGCCTTCGAACCAACCTCGACAATTTCAACCTCAACCTCAACCTCAACCACAACCCGCACCATATTGGGGCGAGCTCCCCTCCTCAAAGGTCGCCACCTCGCGCCAGCGTCGCCCGTCTGCCGATCACGAACTCCAGCTCAAGCTTCAGAATCTCTCAAACCCGGCACAGCAAAACGGCCGACCTCCCCCTATGGCTGCAAATTCTGCCTCTGCCTCTGCTCTCGTCCATTCACCAGTAGACGACGGCATTGGCAGTCCGACGGCCGCAGCACAGCCGGCTCCACCACCGCCAGCTCCCGGTCCAGCTTCGGCGGCCCTGCGCCGAGTGTCTGTTCAGACAGCCAACACCGACTCGCTCACCGACTCATCCTTCAGCCCGTTTACCTCTCCGACCCGGTCCTCGTTCACGCCCGTCGGGCTTGCGCCCAGGCCGCCTTCGTACTCGGCACACGCACGCCACGCCTCTGCTGACCTGCCATCGCCCAGGCACGCAGCCTGGCGACGCAGCGCCAGCAGCAAGCAGCAACAGCAACAGCAACAGCAACAGCAACAGCAACAGCAACAGCAGCAGCAACAGCAGCAGCATATGCAAGCACAGGCACAAACGTATCCTGCAGACTACTTTGACTCAGACGCCGGCGCCCACGCCGACGGCGTCGCGTTGCACAACAACAGCGACGACAACAACAGCAATAACATCAACCATCAAAAAGGCGTTGGTGTAGCGCCCACACCACCGCCAGCTCCCGACGTTCCCCGTGCACGTCCCCCGCCTCTGAGCTACCGCATGTCCGGATCCGGCTCCCCCTACGTCTCTCCGTACGCATCTCCCGTGCCTTACGGAAACGGTCCCTTTCGACCGCCCAAGCAGACGCCGACGCCGACGCCGTCAACAACCATGGACCGTAGGACCCCCGACGACTTCTACAAGGAGGCCGCAGCCTTCTCGGCGAGGCATCAGGTGCAAGCGGTGAGGCACGAGAGGCCGGTCGTCACGGTCGATGCGTACCAGCCGCCCAGTGACCCCAAATCCAGATCGTCATCCTTGAGTCTCACGCCAGGGCGGCCCAAGTATGCCGACGAGCGCTCGCCGTTACAGAAGCTCGAGATCAAACTCGACACCATAACGAAGGAGGAAAAGCGGGCCCGAGTCGAGGCCGCTGAGAGGAAAGCACGGGAAAAGGCTGCATCGCTGGCCGAGAAGAATGCGGCCGCGGCACCAGAGCCTCGGCCAACACCAGGAGGAGACAACCGCGACAGGACCCGAGAACGGGACCGAAACAGGCAAGGGGACCCTGATCGGGAGCGGGACCCAGGCCAGCGCCCAAGAATCGTCTCGGCCCCCCAGCCCCATACAGCTCTCATAGTTGATGACGACTACGTCCCACAAAGCCCGAGGCAGGAGCGTAGGCCACTGCCGCAACAACCACGATCACAACCACCTGGCAATCCGCCTGATGCGCCGGCATCGCGTTTTGAAGAGCGGCGCCAGAAACGGAGAGAAGAACGTGCTGAAGGCACGCGGGAGCAGCAGCTGGTGGACGAACGTAACGAGCAGCGAAAGGAACAGCGACTTCGGGAGCTGAAATATGAGCAGAGATACGAACAGAGACATGAGTCGCGCCAAGAGCGCAAAGAGTCGCATCGTGAGCAGCGCCCGGAGCCGCGGCACGACCCATATCCCGAGCAGCCCGTTCAGGAACCGCCGAGAGGGCCTGCGAAACCAAAACCCTACATTGAACAACCCTTTCAAGAGCCCGCCAAACGGCCGGATGAGCCAGTCGTTGAACGGCGCGTCGAACCCAAACCAGACGTTGACTCTGGTATTCCCACGCGGAATCTCAGCTTCCGGGAGCGTGCGGTGAATTCGAGGCGCAAGGATCTCCCCACTCCCGCTGGTGACGGTCCGCCATCTGATGGCGCAGTCATGCCGATGGATCGCCGACCGGCCATCCCCGTCCGAACGAGCAGCAACAAGCTTCGAATGGAACCACCCAACGGCTACCTTGACCGTCCCCAGGACGAACAGTCGCCGGAGAGAGGCCAGCCCGCTCTGGAGCCGGCGCCTCAAATCCAACCGACTGTCCGGTCAATTCCTCCTCCGGCGTGGGTCAATGCATCGCAGCAGGCGGCGTCGAGGCCGAGCACGTCAGCAAGGCATGAGCCTACGAGACCGACCACGGCCAGGCCTGGTACATCAGCGGCCACGGCGGCCACGGTTGATGCCTTCGCCCAGGCTTTCAAGCGACGTGCGACCGACCCCTCCCGCTCCCGCTCATCGCAGCATGATGATGAATACGACGACCAAGCCGCATACGTCAGCGGCCCTCGGGGCAACGGCATGCCGACGCGTTCTGTCTCTGTCAATGAGGCGACGGGCCCCAAGACGATTCGACCTGTCAATGATGATGATGAGGAGGAGGAGGAGGAGAAAGATGAACCCGAGTACGAGAAGCGGTTGTCTCGTCTGATCTACGACAAGAGTAATATGCATCCCAGAGATACCGTCTATAGGGCGCCGAAATACCTGCAAGAATGGAAGACAGCAACGACCGGCCAGTTGTTCGGATCTCTGCTCGATCTCACCGAGGACATGCCTCCCGTCCAGGATAAGCCCTGGTGGGATGTGGGCAACGCCAAGGAGTCAAGGGGGTCCACGCGGCGCCGTAACAGCATTTCATCTAGGCCATTGAAAGCTGAAGCGTACGACGGGGAGTATGACGACAGTATCAGTAGGTGCTACTGCTGCCCTTTGCCGTGATTTCTCTCTCAACTGCCCTGCCACCAAACTAACTCTGTGATCCAGTCCCTACAAGATTCAAGCCGGCGCTGCTTCTCGAGTGCGGCCCGTTGTTGAGGTACTGCGGCATCCGCCGTGAAAAAGCGCCTGCGAGGAGCTCTGGGCCTGGCAGCTCCGAGCGGCAGATATGGCGAGGCACCATCATGATGGTCACACGAGACGAGGAGTCGTCATATGAGATTGCGCCTACACTGAGGCTGTTTGTGCAGCCCATTGAGCTGCTTCCTCCCCCCCCGGCAGAGATCCATGGTGAGGAAGACCTGCCCCCCGAGTACGTGGACCCGATTGCCGGCCACCCGAAGCTGGGTCGGAAAGGCGAGACGCTCTACGTTCGTCCTATAGAGCACCTCGAAGAAGGAAGGGATCTGTCATGGGATGAGTCGGATGATGGCATCTACGAACGCGCACGGTCGTCACCGGATGTGCATCTCGGAGAGGGGGTCACGGAGCTTCACGGGTCGTTTGCGGGCCGGCGCAAGCGCACGCTCGTCGATGGCGAGTCGGCGTCCAAATTCCGCGACGTCAAGGGCTTCCGCCTGCACTCGGAACGTGGCGTCACGTTCTGGCGCTTCAACATTGAGGTCGAGCTCAGGAGCAAGCAGCAGAGGATTGCCTACCGCATCAACCGCGGCCCGTCGATGGGCTTCTGGGTGCCGGCCAGGGGACAGTCGATGAACGTCATGTTCCACAACTCCAACGGCTTCAACAAGGGCGACACCCGGAACGACTTTTGCGGCCCCGACCCGATGTGGCGCGACGTGCTCAACACCCATCAGACCCAGCCGTTCCACGTCATGGTTGGCGGGGGTGACCAGATCTACAACGACGTGGTGGGTTCCCGGTGCGGGCTCTTCCGCGAGTGGCTGGGCATCCAGGACGACGCGACGCGGCTCGGCTGCCCGTTTACTCCCGAGATCCAGGCGGAGCTCGAGGACTATTATCTTGAGCGCTATTGCATGTGTTTCTCGCAGGGCCTGTTCTCGCTGGCTACGTCACAGATCCCCATGGTCAACATGTGGGATGACCGCGATATATTCAACGGCTACGGCTCGTACCCGGACCACGAGATGGCCTCGCCGGTGTTTTCCGGCCTGGGCGCTGTGGCCTTCAAGTACTACATGCTGTTCCAGCACCAAAGCACGCCCGACGAGACCGACGCAGCGGAGCCGACGTGGATCACGGGGGCCAGGCCGGGCCCTTATATTCACGAGCGCAGCCGAAGTGTTTTCGTTTCTCTCGGATCAAAGATGGCGCTGCTCGCCGTCGACTGCCGGACCGAGCGGGATGAGCTGGACGTGGTGCGTGATGAGACGTGGAAGAAGATCATGGACCGCTGCTACGCCGACGTGGCACGTGAGCAGACCCAACACTTGCTCATCGTGCTCAGCGTGCCTCTTGCCTACCCGCGGACCATGTGGCTCGAGAATGCGTGAGTTTGCGGTGCTTGTCTGATGGAATCTCCAACCCAGCAACTGATCAACTGACTTGGCCGATTTCCAACAGGTCTTCGCGGCTCATGAGCCCCATCAAGGCACTGGGCAGGACGGGCATCTTTGGCAACACGCTCAACAAGATCGAAGGAGGCCCAGAGGTGCTGGATGATCTTACCGACCACTGGACAGCGAAGCATCACAAGGAGGAGCGGGCCATCATCATCAAGGATCTTCGTGATCTTGCCGCCATCAAGTCGGTTCGCATCACCGTTCTCAGGTATGTTTTGGCATGGGCTGAGCGGGGTCTCTCTCGGCTATGGTGATAATTTTTTAATTTTTAATATTTTTTTTACGCAGTGGCGACGTGCACCTGGCCGCCGTTGGGCAATTTTACTCCATCCCGAAGCACCGGCTGCCCAAGCACGAGGATTTCCGCTACATAGCCAACATCATCTCGTCAGGCATCGTCAACCCGCCGCCCCCAAGACAGCTCGCCGACGCGCTCGACAAGCGCAACAAGGTGCACCAGTTTGATGCCAACACGGTGGAGGACATGGCTCCTCTGTTTGTGGATGGCATCGATGGCAAGCCGCGCACCAACACACGCCTGTTGCCTCACCGCAACTGGCTCTCGATTCGCGAGTTCACGCCCGGCACAGCTCTCCCGCCCTCTCCCACCAGCACGGCACATGAATCCCGGCCTGGTCTGTTCCGGCGGCTCTCTTCCAAGAGACAGCCACAGAACAAGGCGGCATACCGGTCCGAGACGGTGCTCAACTCTCGGCCGCCACCGTCCAGCGGTGGCGGATTCTTCAGGACCCTTTCCACGAGACGGGGCTCGGCCAGTGCAGGACCCAACGATTCCAGAAAACTACAAAGGTCCAGCTCGGTCGGCAGCCGCGTCGGCAGCATTATTGGTAGTCTGCGCAGGAAGAAGCGGTCGGATGACGGCATCAACGGTACCTGGGATGATGGCAGCGACGACGAGCCCGATGACCGGCTTGACGCAAGCAGGCACCAGCAGCAGCAGCAGCAGCAGTATCCCGTGCGTGATCGCGAGTACGAGACGGGCGATGAAGGGCAGTTCACAACACGCCCACTCACGGCGAACCGTCCACGTACCCAGGATGACGGACGCGGCCCGCGCTCGAATCCGCGGTCTTTCCGGCGCTCTGCTACGGATCCAGAGTTTGGATCGCCCATCCGTTTTGGCGAGAACGATGGTGCTCTCGATATCTCGATCAACGCCGAGGTGTGCCCGACGGATCCGGCCGGCATAACAAAACCGTACCGCATGCTCGTGCCGCGTTTGGTGTTTAGATACGAGGAAAGCAAGGACTACACGGCGGTGGTCGAAGCCGAGAGAGGCGGCATGAGCGTATACGACGACGACGACGACGACGCTGACGCAGCCGAGGAGGTGCAGGCGGCGTTATCTCGGAGCGAAACCCGGGTTCCGGCTCAAAGGCAGCCCCTCCAGCCAGAGGCTCGCGTGCAGCAGGGTGGGAGGTATTCGGGCGAGGGGTATTTCGATGACTATCAAGAGGATGAAGAGGAAGACCTCCCAACACCGACTGAGAGGCAAAAACCGCCGTCTCGGTTCCTTGGCTTCAAGAAGAAGCAGATAATCGCATAGACAGATGTGGGATGTATCGGATGAGGATTGAACATTTGGGCTCTCTATTTCTCTCTCTATTTTTCTCTCTTTTCCTCGTTCTTTCCTTTTCTTTCCAGTCACGATTGAATGATGAACGATGCGGATACCTTGGGGGCTCTAATTAAAGTGGTGAACTGGTATGAGGATAGGATAAGGGCGTGGACGGCAATGCGAAAAGGGATCCATGTGGCTTTACTTTGACCAAGATACATGTAGATGCTGGGCGGTTTGTGTGCATTGCTTGGATTGCAATAATGAGTGGAGGTCTGGGCTCACGAGTCTTGATAATTCCACGCTTTGGTTGCCTTTTTTAAAACTCTGGTCAAAACAAGATTCGATTCAACGGGATCTGTTGGTCGTGGACAGAGAGGGGTCTAAAGTGACGACGACGTTTGTCGGTTTTTTTTTCTTGGCTTGGGTATCACCAATCGCACAGGAAGCCCTCTCCTTATTCTATAACCCCCCTGGGCAGCCGGCTTAATCGTGCCTCAGAGGGCTACGACTGCGACTCCTTCTCCGGCCTCCGCCTCCGCCTCCACGGCCGCCGCGTCTGTCTCGATCGCCGCCAGCACCGCTTCCCGCCTTGGCGCCGCCGGGTGGCGGCCTGACAAAGGCGAAATCGACATGAATCTCCTGGTCCAGAAGGGTTGTCGCGTCTGCGCCGTCGATGGCGGCGCGCGCTTCTTGGAGGGTTGCGTATTCTATGAGAGCGTAGCCCTGTGGGTTGTTTGGTCAGTCTCGTTTTGCAGTGTCTGTGGGAAGAGAGCTCTATCCAGAGTTGAAGAGCTCTGTCCAGAGTTGTAGAGTATGGTTTCCTTGTGAAAACACACCTTGACGTAGCCGCTCCGCCGGTCAAGATTCAGATGCAGCTGTTTGATGTCGCCGAATTCGCCAAAGCGGTCTATCAGGGCGTCGTCGTCGGCCTCCTCGTGCACGTTGGTGACCATGACGATCCAGCCTTCGATGGAGCGCACGGCTGTGGCCTTTGTGTGCGTCTGCATCTCGGCGGCACCCGGGCCTGTCGTGGCGGCGGCATCGGCGTCAGCGTCGGCGTCGGCGTCGGCATTGGTGGTGGGGGGTTTGTCGATTTCCATTTGGGAGGACATGTCTGTACGTATTGTCGAATTAAGAGAAAAAAATTAAAGAATTAAAAAAAATTAGAAAAAAAATTAAAAAATGAGGTTTCGGTTGGGCTATCGTGGTATGTGCATGGGCTGGGCGGCGATATCAATTGCTTTGTTGCTTGTATATCCGAATCCGAGGAAGGAGTCGCGGTCGAAAGGGAGAGACGGACGGGTCGAGGTGGTGTGTCTGGTATATGGGGAAGAAGAGAAGAGAGATGTGATAGGAGGTGCGAGGCTGAGAGTTTGTCATTTACGTGGTGTCAGCCTCGTGCCCCGCCATATCACAAAAATAAGACAACCAAGTGAGCACAAAGGGTAAATGTAGCCAAAAAGACGATTCGACGATAAGGTCAAATGTAGCGAGGACGAATCAAGTGCCCAGAGCAGATATCAAGGTCGAATGCCTATAGTAGATATCAAGGTCGAATGCCTATAGTAGATATTAAGGTCGAATACCTATAGTAGATATTAAGGTCGAATACTTATAGTAGATATTAAGGTCGAATACTTATAGTAGATATTAAGGTCGAATACCTATAGCAGATATCAAGGTCGAATACCTATAGCAGACATCAAGGTCGAATACCCATAGCAGAGCATCAAGGTCAAATGTCAAGGCCAAATACCCACAGCAGAGCAAGGTCAAGACAATGCCATGCATTTCAACTAACCAACTCGACGCGAGGCGTGACTGGTGCCGTTCCTATTCTATGCAATGCTGGCTCTAATCAGGTAATGCGTCTCAGAAATGCCCCTACCTACCCTTCCCTCCTTTCCCTGCTCAGACTCCTCTCCGAGCTTCCGGCCGCCCCTTGTCGCTCGCGCTCGTCCTCGCGCTCGTCCTCGCGCTCGTCCTCGTCCTCGTCCTCGTCGCCACTCAGCAGCCCGCCGTCCAGGTCGTCGTCGCTCCCGCCGGCAAAGGCATCGTACAGCTCGCCGCCCCTCTGGCGTCTCCGTCCGTTCTTTTCGGCATCGTCGTTGAGAGGCTCAAACTCGTACGAGTCGCGCTGCACGTTGCGCCCCCGCCTCGCCCTCCAAATGTAGAATCCGAGCCCGGCGCAAAAGACGGCAATCAGGCCGACGGCGCCGTAGATCCAGGCCTTGGCGCTGCCGAGGCCCGACAAGAACGAGGGCCCGTTTTCGGGCATGGCGGGCGACGACACGGCTGTATCGGCGTCGGTGGTGCCCGTAGCATCGCTGCCGGCGCCGGACTGGATCTTTGTTGGGCGCTGCGGATGGTCCGGGTCCGGGGCTGGGGCCGAGGCCGAGGCCGAAGCATCGGAGCCATTGTCGCCGGTCGGCGCAGCCAAGGTGGCGGTGACGGCGGTCGCCGTGGTGGTTGCCGTCGAGGCGTGGTCGTCGTCGTCGCTGTCCTGGGGCATGGGCAGCACGACAGCCTTGGCAGGGTCGATGGACTCGCCCCAGAGCTTGAGGTGCCAGTCGGTAAAGGTGCCGCTGTGGTCGTTGTCTGCGTTGTCGCGGATGATGATGGTCCACGTGCCGATGCCGCTCTCGCCCCTGGGAGGGAGAAATTGGTAGGTTAGTTAGTTGGTTGGTTAACAAGTAACCAAGGCTGACCAGACCAGCAAATCCAAAACCTACCAGTGGGCAACGCTCATAAATGTCCAGTCGACATATCCTGCAGGCGCGGCATCGTTGGCGCGCGCCGTGGCAATGTGGCTGACAACCTTGGCCGGGCTGACGAGGTCGACGCTGAGGTCTCCCCTGCGCGTGTGCTCGACATTCATGGTCACGGTGACGTGCTCGACGGCGGCCAGGTTTGCGGCCTGGAGCATCTCCGGGGTGACGTCGAAGCTGACGGCGAGCCCGTCTCTGCCCTGGGGAATGGGCTGGTTGACGTGCACCCAGGGCGAGTAGAACCAGGCCTGGGGCTTGACCTTGGTCCAGGCCCTGGCTGCCTCG
>JAOYNU010067311.1:0-37500 GCA_026745395.1 Tympanopsis confertula | reverse complement strand
TGCATGTCGCGCAGGCTGCCGGCGTAGTCGCGATCTGTCACGTCGTGCAGCCGCTTGAAGCCGGCCGCCGTGTCCTCCACCGACACGGCAAACGTGCGCACCTCGTTCTCCAGGCCGGGCTCCAGCGTGATGAGTTTCTGAAACTGCTCCGCCAGCTCGCGGCAGTCGGTCTCGAGCTCGCTCTCGCGCCGGGCCACTCTCGACACCACCTTCTCGACGTGCGACAGGTTGTCCTCGAGCTGGCCGCACTTGTCTCTGACCTCGATGAAGCGCTGGTTCGGCTTGCTGACCTTGGCAAAGGCGTTCATCAGGCTTTCGGTGAAGTTGTCGAGCATGCCGGGGCTGCCGCCGCTGCCCTCGGTGACCGAGTTGCGGGCCGGCCGCGCGCCCATGTAGGCATTCCAGTCCGGGCTCTCGAGGAAGGTGGTCAGGATGGCTGCTTTGCGGAGGACCTGGTGCTGGGTGAGGCGCGAGAGGAAACGCTGGAGGCTCTTGGAGCGGCGCGACGTAAAGTCGGCGCCGAAGCGGTCGCCGCGGATATACTCCATGCGCTCCTTGGTGGGCATTGGTGGGATCGCGCACGCCATGAACTCGCGCGTGAGGGTCTTGTGGAGGTAGACAAAGTCGGTGAATCGCCGGCGGACGCTGGTCGTCTGCTTCTGGAACGTGGCAAACGTGGTCTTGGGGGGGCCCAATCCAGGTGTCAGCCAGAAGAGAGAGAGAGAGAGAAAAGAGACAACTCCGAGTCCCTAGGGGAGGTGGAAACGTACATGTGTGGTGACGAGATAGGATACAAAGGCGTCCTTGGTGCCGTCGCCTTCCTTGAGCGGAGACGTAACCGTGCACTCGAGCAGATCGCCCACGCTCCCGCGACCGGATCCAGCCTCGTCCATCCTGCGGCCGAACGAGTTGCTGCGCAGCGCCCGTGACGGGCCAGAGGCAACGTTGCTCGAACTGTTGGCGAGCGCCTCGTCCTCGTCGAGACCTTGGCTCTTCCACGTGCTCACCGTGGGCTGGCTCCGGTCGCCACCACCCATGGCAGTCTGGGCGAGAATCGGCCCACGCGCAATTCCTTCGTTTTCTCGGTCAAACGGACGAAAGGGGGAGGGAACTGACGAAAGATCCCAGCCGAGTGTTGCGGGGGGGCGAATGGGCTGCGGGGACGGGTGGAAGTTGAGCTGAGTTGATACGGGATCAATGGGCGCGCGCGCGATTGCGAGGACAAGAGATTGATCGAGCGGACCTGGGGTCGAGATCTGTTGGGATTTGAGATTTCAGGATTCAGGATACGTAGAATCTATCTGGTGACGAGGCTGCAATTCGGTGCCGTCTGCGACCCCCACCACCGTTGTGGCAAAGTTTCGGCTAAACAGATTGGTGATGTAATCATCACTTCTAGTCGTGTCCAAGAAATATTCGCCAGGCGTGCTGCCCGGCTTGGAATTTGGGAAGAAAAGTCTATCATGCCATGCCGTGCTCATGATCGATGAGATGCTAGCCCCTGCCCCTTGCCTGTTCCCCAACCCAGCTCTTGTCATATGCCAGCCTTGTATCTTGGGTGACCCTTCATTCTATAGTGCATGATACCCTGATGATGCCCTCCATCCTCGCTGTGATGACTTTACAGTTCAACGATATTGGTGCAGTCGTCACACCTTTCTTTGAGTGAAAAAAAGAAAGAAGGAGAAAAAGGATAAGAAGAGGGGGAAAAAAGAAAGATAGAAAGATAGAAAGAAAGAAACTAAAGCGGATGGAAGCCTTATCTAGGCCTTCTTCTCCTCTTCCCTGATTTGCTTCTCGGCCGCAACACCTTCCCTCTGGGCCTCCATCATCTCGCCAACTTGTGTCTCCTCGGCCCCGACGTTCTTTGCCTGCGCCTGGAGCTGCTCTTCTTTCTCGTCAATATTGTCCACATCCCTGGGCGACGCGAAGCCTGTGCTCTCGCTCTCCTGGCTCTGCTCGTTCTCGTCCTCGATGAGCTCCTCCTGCTCCTTCAGCACCTCGAGCCGCTGCTTGTTCGTCGCCGCGCCCTCGGCGTCGTGCACCTCGAGCTCGATCTCGTGGTACAGCTCCTCCGGGATCGATGACAGGACGCCAATGAGCGCCTCGATCTGGTTGCCGTCGTCGCCCGAGTGCTGGTTGTACATGTAGGCGCTGCTCAGCACGAGAATGGTCGAAGGCACGCCCTCGCGCAGGCGGAGATCGAGCCAGGTCTGCAGATCGGTGCGCATGCGCGCAGGCGAGACCCCGTGGGTGCGGATGCCGCGGCTCGCGCAGGCCGTCTGCAGCTCCGACACCGTCAGGCTGTCGACGCCCTCGAAGCTGATGGCGCGATCGTCACGCTTGATCTGCCGCATGCGGTGACGGATCTGGTAGCGCAGCATGTTGTCGGTGCCAAACGTGTTGAGGTTCATGTACCGGCACATGGATACCAGCTGCGGCCGCGAGAGGTTGTCCAGGGTCAGGTCGTCGCGGAAGGTCTTGCAGACCTTGATGACGTCCTGGTCCGTCGGTTTCTCGCCCGTCGAACGCACTTTGCGGAAGAAATTGCCAAACTCCTCCTTTTGCGTCGTGGCGTGGCTCAGCGGCAGGCCCGTCTCCCTGATGGATTCGCGCAGAAAGTCGCTGACCTCCTTCCGCGTGGCCCGCAGGAGGCTGGCCTTTTTCTCCTTGGACTTTTGGCCCTCATATGTGCTCGGCAGCATGTTTGGGAAGAGCTTCAGGGCTAGCGGGAGGACAAGCTCGCCAAGCGGGACGATGATGAAGACGGAAAACGGGACGAGACGGCCGAGATCCTGGATGGTGCGGCGCAGCTGTCGGTTTTCGCGTCTGCTGAGCTCGTAGCCGGCCGCCATCTTCAAGGCCAGCCGCCAGCTGATCTTGACCTCGGTAGAGAGCAGCTTGGTGCCGTCCCAGTAGTGTTGCGCCTCCTTCTTGACTTTCTCCCACACCGTCAGCTTCTTCTTGTCTTCGTCGGCCTTGTCGACTGCTCCCTGCCTCGCGGCTGTCAGCTCCGTCAGGGAGACGGCGTCGTCGCCCTTTTCGTCGCCGGCAGAGACCTTGGCAGGCACGCCCTTGCTGGCCGCTGGCGCCTGCGATGCGACTGTGGCCGGGGGCGTAGGGTCTGGCGACGCGGGCCCGTCCTTCTTGGGCGCCGCCGACGACGTCGCCGTTTCCGCCGTGGTTTCCGTCGCAAGAGGTTTCTTAGCGGCCTCGGCGTTGAAGCCAGGCGGCAGGCCAGAGGGCGGTGCAGGATCGATGCGGTGGTGCTCGGTGCCCATGTGGCGGGCGGGGACGAGGATCGCGAGAGCGTTGGCGTAGCGCGGAGTCCTGACACTGCGGCCAAGGAACCCGGCCGAGCTGCTCAGGAGCGCCCTGGAGACGGCAGATGCCGAGTTGGCTGGATACGTCGTCAGCTGACGAGGCAAAGACGCACAGGTCGGGATTGAGTTACCGTGGCGCAGAAAGGGGGCCCCCCGGCGGGCCACTACGGACGAGGCGCTCATTGCGAGCAAGGGCAGCGATCCTGGAATGCCGGCAAGTGTGGAGATGCACAATCAGAGACGGGGACGTTCTATGGTGTGCTGCACGGTGATCAAAGGCGGACTGTCGGAACGGAACCTAGGGATGAGAGGAAAGAAAGGAAAAGGATCGAAATCCAAGGAGGATCTGATCACGTGACGGTATTCGATAAGCTCGCGACCGGTGTAGATGACAACAACACAACCCGTCGGTCCTCTGAAAGCGTCTGGGAGGATTGCTTGATTGTATACAACGTGACCGTAGCGTCTGGAAGGAAGCGAGCTTTGGCGGAGTTTTAAGTCGGAGATATCGGGCCAAAAACCAGAGGAATTTCTCAGGGAACGTCGATCACGATCGTATCGGTCACGTGGGATCCCCAGGGCGGGGCAACTACGCGATCCTTGATCTATGGCATGTTCGACGAGACACGAAGTCGAGCATAGCGACCTGAAGCCTGACCAGCAGAAGCGACCAGACCTGATGGATGCCCGCCTACGTGTCCCCAATCCCGGCTCACACGATCACGCATGCCAAAGCGGTTGTGACGGCTCGTTTATGCTTGACAACGCAAAGTTTATAGGCAAGAGTGGAAGCTAAATTAGCTTGATTGATTAAATTGTAATAAGCTTTAATTTAGCGGAGCCAGTCTAGCTCATCAGTTCCGCAACACTATATACGACTATACAGATATGGGAATAGGGTTACTCTCTTTCATTGCCTCGCATGATAGATACTACAAGTCCAGCCACAGCTGCTCAACTTCTCCAAAGTAGACGTCATCCTCTAATACAGATACAGCTTGTACTATTGATGATTGCGTGCGTATATGCATGTTATATTAATAATTGAATAGGGGTCCAGCCGGATATATCCGACCGCGGCCCAGCAGATAACATAGATAACCAGTGTGCATGTTCTAAATCCGGCTTCTCAGAGCGAACCGCCAAGCGCAAAATCTTGTCTCGTGCCAGCATAATGTCTAATCGGTTTGCCGACAGCATCATTGCCAGCAATGCGTACCGTCCGGACGAGTCGTCCCAGACAAAAGCCGAAAAAGTCGACGGCACGGGGTACAATACATCAGCCGAGCCGTATCAGGAGACGGTATTCGTCGGGCTTCCAGACGACGTCTTTGGGCAAGAGGATGACCACGACATCAGATACAAGACGTTGTCGTGGCCACTCGTCGCCGTCCTGATGATAACGGAGATCGTGTCAAGCGGCTTGCTGGCCCTGCCAAGCTCCCTCGACGCGGTCGGCGTTGTCCCCGGCGTCATCGTCATCGCGTTTCTCGGCATATTTGCTACGTTCACCTCTTGGGTGCTCGTCCGGTTCAAGCTACGGCATCCAGAAGGTAGATATCACGCTCCGTGGCCAAGCTCGTGTCTCGGAATTGAGCTGACCGGCTGGGCATGCGCAGTGCACAATATGGGCGACGCTGGGTTTATCTTGTTCGGGCCGGTTGGGAGGGAGATACTGGGTGGCGGGACCATCATCTTCGCCGTGTGCGCTTCAGGGTCGCTGATTCTTGCCGGTCAAATCGCGTTGACGGTTCTGTCGCAAGGAAAAGTGTGTGCGCTCGCGCTGTCTGGGATATTCGCTGCTGCAATCACGATTTGCAGTTTCCCCCGGACGCTCGACCAGCTCAGCTGGCTCTCGGTGGCCGGCGGCGGATCGATAATCGTCTCCGCGATCGTGGCAATGGCAGGGGCCGGTGCCGACCCTGTCGACGCGGGAAACGTGGTGATGGTGAGGTCGAGCGATTTCCCGTCGGCCTTTATCAGCATCACGAACCCCGTCTTCGCCTACGCCGGCCATGTCATGTTTTTCCTGCTCATCTCGGAGATGAAGCGCCCACAGGACGCCATGAAGGCCGTGTGGACGCTTCAAATCATCGCCACTTCCCTGTACGTTGTGTTTGCCGTCGTGACCTACTGGTACGTTGGCCAGGGCGTCTCGAGTCCGAGCTATCTCAGCCTGAGCCCGGTGTGGTCCAAAGTCTCGTTTGGGCTCGCCCTCCCGAATTTCTTCATCGCGGGCGGTCTGTTCAGCCACACGGCCGCGAAGCTCGTCTTTATACGTCTCTTCAGGAGAAGCCGCCACATGCACTCGCACACGTTTACCGGCTGGGGCGTGTGGACCGCGCTTATTCTTCTGGCCAACTTCGCGGCCTTTATCTTTGCAGTGGGGATCCCCGTCTTCAACTACCTGGTCGGCATCACAGCTTCGCTGTTCGCCGCCTGGTACACCTACGGTCTCGCCGGCGCGTTCTGGCTGCACGACGCCTATCACGACAAGGGAGGATACAGGGCGTGGTTCAAGAGGCCCATCATGCTCAGTTTAAACGTCCTCACCATCCTGGCGGGCGCCTTTATCTGCATCGGTGGTCTCTACGCCACGATATATTCGCTGCGACAAGCTGCAAAAGCCGGCGAGCTGATATCTCCGTTTCAGTGCTGATATTGTACTCGCAAGATCATGGGGCCTATACAGCCCGTTTTCCGGAACAGATATATTTAATTGAATAAGTGTTTGGCCAACAGCCACCCTGTCTTTCAGCCAGACACAGTAACCACTATAAACCCACTAAAAAATCGACAAGCCAAAACATCAGAATTGTGCCGTGGGAATAGATGTATATAAATTGATTTTATAATTAGTTTGACTCTGTTTATGAAGTCCCTGACACGTGACAATTGATTCATGGGAGCAACTGTTTCATATGGATAGATTAACAAGAATTAAAAATAGCACTGGTTGCTGAGTTCAAAAGACAGAGGTATCACGGTTTGTTGTGTTCTTTATATCTTGTCCGGCTGAAGAAATACATATTTTAATGATAAAATAAATAAATAAATATAAATACATATTGCCAATTTATTCTGACCAGATATGGACTAGATAAATCCAGTCTGATGACCATGCTTGTTCCTCCCAGTCCACCACGTGACAGAAAGTGGGGTAGTCCCAGATGCAAACCAGATCTGTCGGGATTCCCATTTTTACCCCGGACCCACTTTTGTTTTTTCTTCCATTTTCCTCACCTTTTTCGTCCTCCCTCGTGACAAACCGCTTCCACGCCTCGACGTCGTCACTTGTTGTGGTGTGTGTATCCACGCGCATCGGCATGTGCGTGTGAACAATCTTTTATTGGGTGGTCGGGATACCACTATTCCCCTGCCTGCCTATTACATACGCCCAAGAAAGCCAAGAAAGCCAAGAAAGCCTCGCAGCACCGTCGTCGCTCGTTCCATCGGTTATCGTGAACTTTTCGTCGGGCCTCGCAGGGGGGATAGCACGCGTACCTGCATGCATTGGACCCCCAAAGAAAGTCGACTGTCTTACCTGCCACCTACTTTAACACCTATTCGCGCGGTCTTTGGATTCTCAAAACAAACCTTGGAACACATCCATAACATACATATCTGTATAGATATACCCACCTAGGCACCTGCTTGTATACATCTACAGACGAACCCCCTCGCTTGGAGTCGAGTGTTTGCTGTTTGCAGTAGGGGCAGAGAATGAAACTGCGTAGGGCTGCGCGGGTTATCCTCATCGGTGCACCCGGCGTCGGCAAGGGCACACAGTCGGAGCGCCTGCTCCAGCGATTTCCAGACCTCCAATCCATCAGCACCGGCGACCTGCTGCGCAAAAATGTCAAGAACCGGACACCCCTTGGTATGCCTGTCTCGTTCCTCTCGCACTTGTTCTTTCTCCGTCGTCGTCGTCTCCTCTGACTGACCTTTGCTGCTGCTGCTGTTGTCGTCTCTCTTTTAGGCATAAGGGTCGAGGGCATCCTCAAGACCGGCGGCCTCGTCGCTGACGACCTCATGGCCCGCGTCCTCTCCAACGAGCTTTACACGCGCGGCTGGCTGCTCCGCGACGAGCCCGCTCTCTTCACCCTCGCCTCCAGCCCGCTTGCGGCCGACGTCGGCGAGACGCACCACCAGGACCCTCGCCAGCCGCTCTCGATTGACGCCTTCATCACGTCGCCCGCGCTTCTCGACGCACACGTCCCGCCCACCGCCTCGGACGATCCCTCGGCCTCGTTCCTCCTGGACGGCTTCCCGCGCACGGCCAAGCAGGCCACAGTCCTCGACCGCATCACGCCCATCAATCTCGCCGTCGTGATCCGCACGCCGCTCCATGTCATCATGCAGCGCATTGCGGGCCGCTGGGTGCACGAGCCCAGCGGCCGCGTCTACAACACCACCTTCAACGCACCCAAGGTTCCCGGCCGCGACGACATAACGGGCGAGCCGCTGGTCAAACGCGCCGACGATGACGAGGACGTATACCGCGAGCGATGGCGGCGGTTCCAGGAGACGAGCGAGCCACTGGTCGAGCACTACGCCAAAAAGGGTGTCCTTTGGGAAGTCGACGGACGGAGCAGCGACGACATTACTCCGAAGCTATACAAGGAGTTTGAGAGGCGATTTGGAAAGCAGGGCCACGATGACAGCCCTTGATCGCGACGGGCATGCTTGGAGAAAATGAGAAGAAAATGAAAAGATAGGACATGATACGGTGTTGGCCGATGCGCGGCAAATCATGCAGGCTATTTTGGGTACGAGCCTGGGTTGGTTACATGCTTTTACTTGATACTTGATACATTTACGCTGCTACGGAGTAGTAGGTATATATATATATATCTTGAAATGAAGATAGTCGCTCGCGCAGATATCACATCAGCAAAAAGGGGTTTGATAACTAACGACTGACTGGCAGCTTCCTGACAAACAAAACATAAACTTTTCATCCTGGTCGCCTGACTCTACTCGCCCGTCACATCCAGCCCTGAGGCTACCACAAAATTCCGGGCCTCCTCCTTAACCTCGTCGCCAAAGTCGAACTGGGAACCTCCGACCATGAGATGAAGCCGGGGGTCTGTGCTGTTCTCCAGAGCAAGCTTGTTTATTACGAAGACGCGGGTCCATATCTCGTGGTGGTTTTCTCTGGCCTTCTTGGCCGACAACTCTGGCCAAGTGCCCACCTTGTTGCCGGACTTGTCCACAAACTCCTCGGCCTGTGCGTCCCACTACAGCTCTCAAAAGTCAGCGCCAGTCTGTAACGAAACAAGGCTCCCGGAGAATTCCAAGAATTTCATCATCATCAACAACTCGCCTGCTTACCGTCCACTCCCACTGGTAGTTCGGATCCGCATATGCCCACGGGTTGCTGACATCCTTGCACTTGCGGCTGACTCCCGGCGGCAGCAGCGGCAGCACGTAATTGATGTACGTGTTCTCGACGAACTCGGTAAACATGCACAAGGCGTTGGGCGTACGGCTATAGTCCGGCCTGACAAACGTCGCCGACGAGGTGATCATGTGATAGTCCGGGTGGCCGTAGAGGGCGCGGATCAACTTGGCGTTGGCCAAGGCCATTCCGAAAAACTTGGCGCGGCTGGGCGGGTCAATCACGTTTGAGCTGCTGGCCATCTCGGAGGAGCTGCTGATGGTTGATTTGGATTTTTTGGATCTTGGTGTGGGTTGAGAGACGAGGGTTATATATGTGTGCACTTGGGTAAGATGATGATATAATGATGGAGTTCAGATTGCACCTGCTCGGCACATGCAATGAACCATATCTGGGGTTGAGAAGGTACTTATCCAGATGATCTACACTGAATATGACCTACACTGAACATATACTGAACTCTGGACCTCTGTATGTCACTTTCCGTGATGATCAAACCAAGATCCCATCCGAGATCCCAGTGACCTTCTTTCAGTGACTCTGTAAATATCGCATCGATAATAAATGTAGAACTTTGAGGCAATCGATTAATAACACTGGATATAAAAGACATGCGATAATAATTTTGACTTGAGGCCAAAGCCGAGAGACTTTGATCATAGCCCAACAATGACTAATCCGGTATGGTGTAGTGGCTAACATTTCACGCTCTCATAAAGAGGCCCGTGGAGCCCAGGGTTCGATTCCCTGTACCGGAGTTAATTTTCTTTTTGAGGTTCGAAATATCCTTATTTATGCCAGTGGGCCGGTAGGAGTGCTCTTTTGTGAGTGATGATGAAAGTAGACCAATAATGTGACCACTATCTGCTGGCCATCGAATAAAGAGGCCTGATGGGGCAGCTACCTTCATATCCGCTTCTGCTTGACAAGAAAGTCATTCCTGTATACGAGTGTGGAAAAGAAAAGAATATTAAATACAATGCAAGTAAATTACTAAATAATCCGATAATGTTTCTCGTCCGCTCCAAAGACGGTATCAGATGACATCTATTCAACAGTGGTGGCTGGCAATGTCATGTCATCCTCCGTGCTTGTTGTCTCCCATGCACCATCATTGTGGTTGCTTTCCTTGGAGGATTGACTTCATGAGCAGTCATGAGTGCGTTTGGATCATACAGCAGCGATCCTCCTTTACTGCGTCGGAATGAAAAATTGCTTCACGGTGTTTCTCCGTTTATGCGCCCGTCGTCTGTCATATCGCGCGTTGTCATCTGAATCGTCCGAGCTTCCATGATCGTCATCCCGGTTGTCCAAGTCGCCGTGATGTCTTCGCCACCGGTGCTTCTTGTTGTGCTCCGCATTCTGCTGCCGTGGCCTAAAGGGCATGGCCACGTCCGGCCGCGGGCTTCCGTACTGCTTGAGCAGCAATTTCTCCTTGCCCGAAAACTCGCACACGCGTGGTATTTTCTCGTCAACCGGCTCAGAGTCAAAGCCGTCCGAGTCATGTGTCTCGTCGACCGGGTGGTGTCGCTTCAAACTTGGACTCCTTTTGGTTTGGCGGCGGCGGCGCTTCCCTACTGTCTTCTCCTCGTCTGACTCGCTCTCGCTCTCGCTACTTTCTTCCCCTTTCTCTCGCAAATGCGGACGACGCCGTCCTCGGGAATCCAGACTTTTCGGTCTCCTCCTACCGTCCACCCGCGAGCTCCTGCCGTCGCCCGATCTTTCCCTTTTCCGCCCATCCTTGCCGGTGCCACCACGCCCTCTCGGGCCCTCCTCGTTCTCCTCCCCCAGGAACCAGGACACAAAATCAGTCGTCAACTTGGCGGCCGCGTAATCACCAAAGCCGGCCCCGGCAAACGCGCACACGGCCCCGATGCCTCCGCCCACCAGCATCCCCAGTCCAGGCACCAGGCTTGCGATGCTCGCGCCGGCAGCTGCACCGCCCACCCACCCGGCAATGCCGCCGGCTGTGGCCCCAACGGCGACGATGAACCCGCGGAAGAACCGGCTCCACGGCTTGGCGCCCATCAGAGCCTCCATAAAGTCCCAGCCACAGCGCAGCAGCAGCGAGAGCACGCTCGCGATGACGGTGGTGCCGATTCGTGTGTAGGCGGCATTGACAGCGGCAGCGCTCGTGACTGCGGCACCAGCACGGGCGGGAGCGTGCCCTGCGAACCGGTGAATGACGTGGCGGCCAAACTCTGTCCTGTACAGCTTGCGCAGGAGCGACTGCACGCTCGACGAGCCGAGGCTGCTGAGGACGGCATTGCTCTTGAGCACTGATGCGGTGATGCGCGCAGATCCCGTCGAGATGATTTTGTCCTTGACGATGTCAAGGAAGAAGGCCTTGACAGCCTTGCTGTCAAGCGGCCTGCCATTGTTGCTCCGGCGCTGGCGAATTGCGTTGACGGCAAACCTGAGAGCCGGACTGACATCAGGGACGCCGCCGCGAGGGGCGCCAGTACGGGGGGCGCCAGTACGGGGGGCGCCACCACGGGGGGCGCCCATGGCTTTTGGAGGTGGCATCGCTAACGGTTGTTGTTGTTGCTGTTGTAGTTGTTCATGTTTCCAACCGAGTGAATCGTCATGATATGTAGCTCTCGGGATCTGCCTTATCATGGAAGGGGCCGGGGTACGGGATATTATATGTGCAGACAACCATGGCTTGCCTGGCTGCAGTGATGCGGCGGCGCGCAGGAGACAGGCAACAGAGAATGGAAGCCTGCTCTCCCTGCTCTCCCTGCTCTCTGCCCTGCACTCTGCACCACTGCTCTGCCAATGGTTACCCCAACGGTTTGCCACTGCCGTGCCATGACCGAGCGATGCGTTTGTGCTTGCCCACGGGCGAATGAGCATCGTGCTTGGCGTGACATGCAAATGAATCAGTCCTGCGACCCGCTTGGCCAAGTGAAGCCGGTAGGCGATATCATTCGACTTTGAGACGTGCGACCAGCCACTCGATGTTGTGCGGCCCGTCGCAGGCGAATTGCAGCCATCGTGAGACGAAGCAGCTTCATGACGCAAGTGGTAAATGATCCAAGACCTTTTCGCCTGAATCTAATTAACGAGATATCAGATCGTGCAGATATCGTCACTTCTATTAGATAGGACATGCTCATCATATCAGGGTTTAACCTTGATGCCCTGAAAAGGAAAGAACCATCACAACGGCTCGATCTGGCAGCTGCTTGATAGGGTTACAGGTACACCTTCCATCGTATTCCATCGTATTATTATTGGAGCAAATCCTCTCACCGAACGTGCTAAAGGAAGGAAGGAGGACGGCTCCTGCGCCCCAACACACAGTATGTAGCTGTACTTGCTTATCACACAGTGTTATGCCGACTTTTGAACCATCTCACAAACGCGTCCACCATCACCACAACCTCCACCTTTGCAACCTATCGTCCTTGTAGCCTCAATTCAGACAGGTACGTAGGCTTTTGGCCCTGGATCGATTCGAGAGCCCGTGGTACGAGGCTGCATGGTTGGTTGACTGGCTGACCGGGAGCTTGGCAGTGATATATCCTGAACCGTTGCGACAACAAGAGAGCCTGTTTGTTTGGTTGGCCACTTCGATGACGGATCCCTCGCCTGATTTTCGAGATGGCGCCTTCAATAACCCTGCCACCAAGCGTGGCATCAACCACCGTGACTTTCTCGTCGACACGACTGTTCCCTTGAGCTCCACCACCTCGGCTCCAAACACGGCGAGCTCTATCCCGGAAATATCTTATCCCGCACCCCCCGCCGGCCCACCTGCCAGCACCAGCCCTCGAGTACCGTCCCGGCATGGCGACGATGCTGCCGCGGCCGGCGAGGCTCCCACTCTCAAAAGCTTCCCTCGCGAGTTTGGCCGCGCCTGCTGGGTCATCATTACGTCGAGCCCCATCAACCTCCTCCTGCTGTTCGTGCCTGTTGGCATCGCGACCGCTCAGATCCGCTCGCTCAACGGCGGCATCCCCTTTGCCATGAACGCCATCGCCATCGTTCCCCTGGCCGGCCTGCTCAGCTTCGCGACCGAGTCGGTCGCCGCGCAGATGGGCGACGCCGTCGGCGCCCTGATGAACGTGACGTTTGGCAATGCCGTCGAGCTCATCATCTTCATCATTGCCCTCACCAAGGGCAAGATCCGCATCGTGCAGGCCAGCCTGCTGGGCTCGATCCTGTCCAACCTGCTGCTCATCCTGGGAATGTGCTTCCTGTTTGGGGGCCTGAGATATCGTGAGCAGATTTATAACAGCACCGTGACCCAGATGAGCGCGTGCCTGCTCAGTCTGAGCGTCGTCAGTTTGGTGCTGCCGGTATGTGTTGTGTTGTCATCCCTCGAGTGCTCGAGATGCTAACGACGGTCGACCCCCCAGACCGCATTCCATGCTTCTTTCAGCGACGAGAAAAAGGCCGACTCAAACACCCTGACGATAAGCCGTGCCACCAGCCTGATCCTGCTCGTGGTATACGCCCTCTATCTCCTCTTTCAGCTCAAATCGCACGCCTACATGTACGAATCGACCCCCCAGCACATTGTGGACGCCCAAGCCACGCCCGGCCCCGCTGCCGGCTGGCTGGACTCGTCCTCGAGCTCGGATGCCTCGTCATCCTCGAGCTCCGACTCCGACACGTCGCACGATACAGTCCGCGAAAAGGTCAAGAAGGTGCTGCGTGGTGGCCGCCGGCGCAAGGATAGCACCAGCACTGCCGGGACAAACGACGCTCCTTCCCCTCGGGATACGCGCACGCCGTCTGCCGTGAATGCTCTTGGACATGGCGACGTGACGTCTGATGCGGCGTCCTCTTCGGGGCGTGTTCCCGCCACCAACAACAACGCAGACCACACAAATCATGGTGATGGTGGTGGTGGTGGTAATGATGGTGATGGTGATAACGATGATGATGATGACGACAACGACGAGATGAGAAATTCGCGCCGCTCAAGACGCAAGCCCAAGTACAAGAGGCGGCGTCAAAAGAAGCATCAGAAGCATCACAAGAAGAGCAATGATATGGAGAAGGAGGAGGTGACCGCCGCCCCCAAGGGTGCTCAGGCCGATGTCGAAGCCGGCGCCCCCTGTCGCGTTGACTTTGCCAACGCCACCCCGGCAGATATCTCGGCCGACACGGCATCCCGGCGGGCGTTTCCCGTGCTGCGCGGCATATCGGTCAAGAACCTCGCCCCTCCGGTTTTCATCAGCGATGCTCCAAACGCACCGTCGGGCCCCGTCCCCAGCATCCGCTACGGCATCCGGCGGACAAACTCGCTGCCAGACCGTCTCACCAGGTCTCACGTCAGGCAGAGCCAGACGCGCAATGCTGGCGGCGGCGGCGGCGGCGGCGGCGGCGCCATCCTGCCGATGCACAATGCGCCGTCGTCGTCCCTCCACCTCATGGACGAGGGACCGGCCGCCGACCACCCGCACCACCTCTCGCGCCCCATGGCCATAGCTCTTTTGCTCCTCTCGACGGCGCTCGTGGCCGTGTGCGCCGAGTTCATGGTGGACTCGATCGAGGCCGTGACCACGGGCAACGGCGTCCCCGAGATGTTTATTGGTCTGATCATCCTGCCGGTGGTTGGCAACGCAGCGGAGCACGTGACTGCCATCACTGTCGCCATGAAGAACAAGATGGACCTTGCGATTGGGGTGGCGATTGGCAGCTCGATCCAGATTGCCCTGCTCGTCACGCCGTTTATCGTCCTCCTCGGCTGGATGATCAACCAGCCCATGACGCTGTACTTTACGCTGTTTGAGACGGTATGCCTGTTTGTATCGGCATTCATTGTCAACTTTCTGGTTCTCGACGGGCGGAGCAACTACCTCGAGGGCGCGTTGCTGTGCGCGACATATGTGATCATTGCGGTTGTCACGTACTTTTCGCCGGATGCCGACGATGCAGGATCTCTGGGGGGTTGAGGCGGAACGCTCAGACATTGATAGACATTGGAGCACACGTTGGATGAGAGGGATATATCTATCTATAAGGGTTCAAATCAATCAATCAATGTAAGTAGTTAGTCGCGAGTTATTGCCTGTGGTCTGGCTCTGTCTGCTAAGACATGCCCCTGTAAAGCCACAGTTGTTTATCCAGGACCACGTCGCAGTTCAAATCCCCAAACGCCCCGACGGCCGCAAACATGTCATGGACGCCCTCGAGGCCCCAGATGCCCTCGCCAGCCTGGCTGTCCATCTCCTCGCGCAGCTTCCAGCTCCCCACCACGTCGCCGTCCTTGGTCAGTATGACGCGCTCCTGGCCTCTTGCCTGTATGTCGGTGATGCCGATGCCGTAGGTGCACCCCCTGGCAAACGGATCGGCAAACGCGATTCCGTGCTGGTAGTCGTTGACGAAGCGGTTTCCATCGGCGCCGTGCACGGCCAGACTGCCGCGGTGCCATCCCGGCAGGCGGAACATTGGATAGGGCAGAGCGACGAATCCCAAGGCGATGCCGACGGGCGACGACGAGGTGCCCTCGTGCGAAATGCTGACCTCGAAGTACATGGGCGTCTCTGGCGGCGGGCCGTTGGCGTTGGCGTTGGCGTTGTCGTTGTCGTCATCGTCGTCGTTGTCGGGTGGCGGTGGCTGCGGCGGGTTCAGGGCGGCAAAGAGCGGCGGGTACGCGACCATGGTGTGGTGTGGCGCGTCGCGGACCTCGAGGCGAAACACATTTCGCGACACGGGCGTGATGGCGCCCTCGAAGCCGTCTGGCGGGAGCAGGCTCAGCGGCGTTGCGGCGGGCGACGGGTGCTTCCGGGCCGTCGAGAGGAGGTGGGACTCGCACCACTGAATGCCGGCCGCGGCGGAGCCTGCAGACGGGCGTTTCCACGTGGCGTACGGGGGCGGCGCGGGCGGGAAGAGGGACGGGTCTGGGACGGGCTGCGAAGGAGCAGGCCGATGTTGGAGTGCGCCAGGAGGGGGAGTGTCGGGGGTTGTGCCGCTCATTGGGGGCGGAGGCGAAGGAGAAGGAGGAGATAGAGAGAAGGAGAATACGAGAGGAGAGAGAGAGGGGATCTGGTCGCAAGAACGAGGGGTGCAGAGAATAGGATATATAAGGATCATATGCGATGTCTGGGGCGATATACGTAATGTTTGTGGCGACTGGCGATCAACGCAGCCAGGCTGAAACCAGCCCCTCAGTCGTCATGGCCGATTGAGATCGCTGATTTGGATTGCGGTTAAATCGGCTGTAGTGCTGGGCGTGTGGCTTTGGATAATAGGACGGCAGTGTCTGGAGTTTGTAGTATTATAGAAGATATATCTATCCATGTAAATTATATCACATAAATCATCTATCATATATATATTATATCTATGTCACACATCTATATATATTATATGCTATCCAAATATAAATAATATCATGACTACTGTCACGTGCCGACGATTCTTTATCCCTTTATCTACCACTTTCCTCTCTTTTCTTCCCCTCTTTTCTTCTCTTCTCTTTTCTTCCGCGCCAGTCGATGCTTTTGGTATCACTCTATAGCCCGCAATCAAAACAATCAACATCACAGCGCCCGCTGCGGATTTTGCGCAGACGAGGCCAACAAATTGGGCAAAAGTCCCACGCGCGTCATGGCGTTCCGCACGCCGCGCCGCTGCTCGGTCGCCTCCTTCATGAGCACCGCCTTTTCTCGTTTCGCGCTCTCGCTCTTGTCGCGCGCGTCCTCCTCCCTCGTGGCCTTTAGTCCGGGACGGAGCATCTCCTCCGTCTTGCGCCTCAGAGCCGCGGCCGCGTCCTTGGCCCTTTTCCGCGTCCCGATATAGGCCTCGAGCCCGAGCAGCACCACGTACGCCTTGGATATGCTGACGCGCGTCATGTCGACGCCGGCTGCGCGCAGGCTCGAGACAAAGGCGCGGAAGCTCGAGGCCGGAGGCCGGTAGTGGCCGCTGAGCGGACTGAGCGAGCGCAGCCGCCCGTCCGAGATGCGGATGAGCCCGGCCGCGCTGATGCGCGAGCCCTGCAGGAAGGACGAGTGCTGGAACGCGCCCGACGCTTTGATGCCGACATAGAGCCGGAAGCGGGTGTCGGCCACAAAGATCCATGTGTTTTTGCGCACGGTGCGCCGGAGGAGCCTGTTCAAAATGGCCGACACCGAGACGTGGCGCAGCTTGCGCACGCCCTTGGCCTGGTCAAGGGCTGGCGGTGCGGGATAACGCGCCGCTGCCGAGAGGGAGGAGGAGGGGGAGGGGGAGGGGGAGGACGAGGACGAGGACGAGGACGAGGAGGGGGAGCCACGACGACGACGACGACCACGACTACGACGGGCAGTGGGCGGCGGCGGCGGGGTTGTTGTCCCAGGCACGACGTAGGGCGGGGTGGCATCGTCGACGGGCACGATGCCGTGTATGCTGTCCTTGTACTTTGTCGACGTGTCGATCCGGTCGCCGTTCTTGGCCCAGCACAGCCGCCCCTCGCCGTCCACCATCACCAGGTAGTATCGCCTCTCGTCGCGCGACAGGTATCGGATCTGCTCCCGCTCGAGGCGCTCGCGCGGGCACGACGCGAGCTCGATGTCCTTGCCGTCGCCGTAGTCGAGCCAGTAAAAAAAGTTTTGCCGCGTGTCGGCGTTTCTCCATACGGCGTGATACGAGCGCAGGTTGCTGCCGTAGCGATGCTTGAGGTCGACCATCTCGAGGAAGTAGTCCATCTTCATCATCAACGCCTCTTGGCGCCTCTGCGCGTTTGCCTCTGCGCGCTTGCGCCTGCGCTCCGCCCGCGAGTCCAGGGAGTTCGAGTCGGGCGAGTCCGACGACGACGACGACGGTGTATCGTGCGAGTCGTGGTTGGCTCGCAGCGCAATCGTCGTGGCCTTTTTCCACTTGGCCCGCGCGTCGGTGCAAGGTGACGACGGCCCCCCCTCGGCGGCGGTCCCCGACTCCGAGCCGGCGGCGGCGGTGTCTGGGGGCGGTTTCGGTCTCGTCTGCTCGCGGAACCGGGCCTCGTGCAGCGCCGTGAGCCACCGCGTCGAAGCGTCAATGCTGACCAGGTTGAGCTCTCTGCGGGTGCGGTAGCCACGGTACGTTTTCTGGATCACACGTGCGGCGGCGGCGGCCCGCTCCTTGGCCTCGCGTTCGCGCTGCGTCTGGATTTCGGCCATGTGGTCAAACTGCTGCCGGCTGGGGGTGAGAGCTGGGGAGGAGGGAGCAGGCGGCGGACCGGGCGACGGGTCCGCCATCTCTGGCGACCGACGACTCCATCCCACGGGCGACTGGCTCCATTCCATTTGTGAATGGAGAATGAAGAACTTGGAGACGAGAGCGACGATGGTGTCATGCCCACGTCACGGCCAGGCCAGTCACGTGACTGCCAGTGTCGGACATGTGGTTATGCGTGCAACGAGGCGCATGGAGAAAGAGATGTAATTATGCAATGGAAATCTACATAGATCTCTCATCTCCGTTAACCAAACAACACCCTTGGTCCTTTGGAATCAAATAATCAGCGAGAAAGGAACAGAGAAGCCTCTGGTTGGCGTAGGGCTTGCTGCAACAATGTCGTGATTATCTGGCTCCCGCCCAAAGGTGGGGATGAGCCGCGATCTATCCACCATCTGGTCTATTATCGGAAGGGAGGGAGACAGCGCATGGGCCATCAAAAGACCTGATATTTGCCTCCTTTACGACCACCAGGTGCTAGCCCGAGCGCTATCAGCCCAGACAATGTTGGACCCTGGATTTGGGGGCGATTCCCAACTCAAAAGGATCCAATCCAACTGTGCCTTCAGGGAGCGAAATTGGGGGCCAAAACTTGAGCCGCCATCAGAAGCAATCGACATCAAACCCCCCAACCGACTGGGTTTCAAGCCGGAGCGCCAAGAACTCATCTCATCTGTCCCTCCCCCCTCCCTCGAGAACCGAACCCACAGGACCGCCCCAAAAATTCCGGGGCCTCGTCTCGAAACAAAATATTTATTTCATCTCTGGCCCTCGTTCTCGCAACCCGAATCGCCCAGAACAACACGCAGTATGCGGCGCTCGCTGGCTCCTGCGAAATGACAGCCTCCCTGACGCGCTCTGCGACGAACTCGCGGCCAGCCGTGGGCGCTGCTGCTGCTGCTGCTACTGCTGCCACTGTTGCCGCTGCCACTGCCACTGCCACTGCTGCTGCCACTGCTGCCACTGCCACTGCTGC
This sequence comes from Tympanopsis confertula, assembly GCA_026745395.1. Lineage (NCBI taxonomy): Eukaryota > Fungi > Ascomycota > Sordariomycetes > Coronophorales > Scortechiniaceae > Tympanopsis > Tympanopsis confertula. The sequence goes on along the minus strand of JAOYNU010067311.1, from coordinate 18,650 downwards.
CACTACTGCCGCACACCCTCACCGTGCTGCTGCTCATCATCACCACCTCCACCACCTCCACGACGAGCATCCACACATGTTCTCGACAACTCCAGATCTATACACAAACTCGTCTGCCCCCTACTCGATTCGCTCCTCACACCCCGCAAAACGCCCCCTCGTCGACCCGGATTCATCCGACTCCCGTCCCGTAAAGCGTTCACGCCTCCTCCAAGTCGTCTCCAGGCCGCCTCCTCCTCATCGTCATCATACTCCTCCTCCTCCTCCTCCTCCTCCTCCTCCTCTGCTGCCCCCCGCCACCGACAACGGTGCCCCGACCGCCAAATACGCTGCCAGCCCGCTTGCTCCGCCCACACAACCTCCCCTCCCCCCCCGCCAGGCCCACACCCTTGATCATGCCTCGAGACCCTCCTCGACCGCCTCCTCGCCGTCCCTCTACACGGCCTACCGATTCTCAACCTCCAACCTAATAATGCCCACACCTTCTTCCGCCAATCAGCCGTCAAAGAGGATACCAACCTTTAGCCATGACCCTCCTGCCCAACCATCACCACCGCCACCACCACCACCTCCACCACCGCAAATAGCTTCCTCGTCCGAACCTGTCCTCGTTCGCGTCTCCCACAACAACAAGAAATTGCGTGCAAACGCATCGAGATCACCAGCGGCCGCTGTGACGCCCACCACGGCTGCCTCGCAGTCCACCGATCAAGGCCGCAAGCTGCGCTCCCAGGAGGCGTCGCGCTTCAAGAGCGACCTGTCGACCTATTTTCCCGACTACGACGAGATCATAGGCAATGAAATAAAAGAAAAAAGTACGCTCTCCCCCCCTTTCTCCCCTCTCTCTCCCCCTTCTCTAAAAACCACCCAGACACCCTTACTTTCGACACCCCCATCATCATCCACGACTCGGCTGCCGCAGGCTCGTCGCCCCTAATCAGCCTTGGCGACGTCTCCATACGCCGCTACCATGGCGACCTCTACAGCAACCTAAACGCGGCCCACCACGTCGACCTCTCGGCCCTCGAGGCACACTACAAGCACGCTCCTGCCGTGCAGGACCCGCTTCCAGACGCCTTCTTCAAGCCTATCCACTGCAAGGCCGAGCGCGTCGAGAAGCACATTCGCAACACGGAACGCGGCCGCGCCCATCATGAGCGCGCCCAAGTTGCCCGCCTCCTCGACGAACTGCAAGGCCATGACTGGCTGCGAACCATGGGCGTGAGTGGCATCACCACGTCGCAGAAGCGCAAGTATGAGCCCGCACGCGAATACTTTATCGGCGGCTGCGAGGCCATCATCGACAAGTTCAAGCAGTGGACCCGCGAGGAGAAGCGCCGCAAGGCTGAGAAGGACCGCGCCCTCGCCGAGCGCGCCGCCGCCGATGAGGATCAGACTGACGACGACGACGACGACGACGACGACGACGAGTCTGCGCCGGAAACCGCCCCTCGCAGGCGTGGCAAAGCCAAAACAGCCCGTGCAGATAGTCCCATCAAGATTACGCTTCGCATCACCAGCGACTCCAGTCCCGGAAAACGTGGTCGTCGCCGCAAGGCCAGCAGGATAACAATCCATCGTGAAGAAGACGACTACGACGACGACGAGCAAGAAGCAGAAGAACGTGGCCAGATTGAGAACTACCATTCAGGTCAGCCCGCCGCCCAGTCCGAGCCGCCGCCGCCGCCGCCGCCTCCCGAAATCACTTCATTCTTCAAGAAAAAGTACGAACGAGACCTGTGGCTTAATCGGCAGCGCCCTCCAGGCAGAATGGTCATGGCCTGGGGCGTACTGATGCCAAATATCACCAAACGCGAGTTCGTGCTCGACCAAGACGTACTTGATCAAGAGACCATCAAGATGAGAGACAAGGCGAGACGGGAGAAGCGGGGCAAGCACTGATTGATCCATGCGTTCGTTGATTAGAGTAACATTTAATGCCTCGGCGTCAAAATATCACTTGATAATAACCCACCTTCTCCGTCGGTTGGTCGACGGGGCCACAACACACTGGTTGATCCACAGCTACTAGACTGTTGACTGAACGAACCCATCTTCCCGCGCGGCGGAGCTTCGTCTTGATAACCGCCCAAGACTCTCTCTCTCCCTGTTTGATCACACGAACAGGAAGGATGCACGTCCACAAATCCATCAATGACCTTAAACGAAAATCTTGCCCCTGCGTGGGCATGCTCATTTATGCCGTAGTGATAATCTATGGCAGACCAGACCAGACCAGTCCGCTCTGCTTGCCAGCCCAGCCCAGCCCAGCCCAACCCAACCCAACCGAATCAGCCCGTTTTCTCCCCCATGTCGTCTCTGCCACGTGTCCCTTATGCAAAGGTGGACGGCCGCGTAGCAGAGTAGATCTTCTTGGTCGAGATCCTCGGGCGACGGTGGGGCAGAGGGAACGCGAGTTTGGGGGTGCAGAGCTGCTTGATGTGGGGACGCTTCACGTCGTCAAGCTTCTCGACCTCGACAACACGGAGAATCTGCGCACACATTAGATTGGCTCCCTTCTCTCGCAGCACCGGGCCGGACCGGAACAGAGCAACTCACGTGGATTGACCTGAAGCGGGCGCGGTGCCGGGCAGCCATGTCCTGATAGAGGTTCTCGACGACGGCGGTCCTGGACATGCCGCGGTCTGGGAAACGGCACCGTTAGCATGGCGGCGACGCAAGCCGGGCGGCTGTGATCAAGTGCACATACATTCGCGGTACATGTTGTGGGTACCTGAGCGCGAGTCGTAGCGGATCCAGATGCCAAAGTTCTTGACTTTCTGCGGGCGCTTCTCGTGTACCTACCGCAGCCGAGTCAGCACAGCAGCTCGGCATATCGGGGCCGACCAGCAACAAGTCGTGGGCCGGGTTGGGATGATGCGTTACCTCGCGGCACAGGACGATCTCTCCTGTCGCCTTCTTGACCTTCCTGAGGCCCCGAAGGAAATACCAGTAACGCGACTTGGCGACAACCGCGTTGGGAGCGAAGATGCTGTGTTGCGATGCCGTCAGCGCCGTGCAATGGTCATTTGCGTGCTCCGACTTACAGCATGCGGTGCATCTTGGGGTTGGGGTTTGCCTCGGTGGGCAAGTGACGCCCAATCACATCATACTCCTGGAGACGGCCTAAGGAAAGTCAGTATATGGAAAAAAAGAATGAAAAAAAGATCATAGTTTGTGCCCGTCGTGTGCAAGGACATGTCGCATGGCCGCTGCTTCAGATCCAACCACGAGCGTTCCAAAACGTCCAGGACAGAGACACCCGCAATCGTCGTGGAATTTGATTGCAACTCCATCTTCAATCGTTTTCGTAGTCGGTCGTGGCGGCCCTTCCTAACAGCTTGTCGATTGGTGCCATGCCCCATGCCGCGTTTGACGTTGAAGCTTCGCCCAGAATATCTTTTTTTCGTCGCGCACATCCCACAACCTCGCACATGGCCGCATCGCATCGGATATCACATCAAAAGAGGAAACTGCTTACCCATCTGGACAGAATGTGGTTAGAATGAATTCCAATCAGGTGAAATAAAAAAGAGCTCAACTCACTGTTGCTGGCTGGTGTGGTCGTTTTCTGTCGACTTCGTGATGTTTAGGGGAGGAAATTTTAGACCGTACACACAAAGTTTCTGAGCCCTAAAAGTGGGATCACGTGCATTCGGGGCTGAGAAAGGCCATGTGGCTGGTGATGTGATTATGGCTGTGGCTAGGTCAGATCTCGCTGAACGCTGAACGCTGAACTTCATCATGAAACGAGACTGCTGGCTCAACGAATTCAATGCAAGAAGTTAATGTCTAAAACGCCCACAATGGAATAAAGCGTCCCGGATACAAATCATTCAGCCCCTGACAAGCGATATATCTCGGCCGATCTGAAGTCTTGAGGCTTCGCTTCACCAAAAGGCACACCTTGATTCGTCACAAGTTGCTCCGCCATGGACGTCCTCTTTGGAGAATTTACTCGCGCCGTCAACTCCAGCAACGGCTACCAGCTCGCCCAGACCCTGTCGCCCGTCGCCCCCCCCGACAAGCCCGAATACCTCGGCGCCGTTTGGCGCGGCACCAACGCCCACAATCTCAAGGGCGACCTCCGGCGCATCATCAACTCCTGCCGAACGCGCGAGCGCATGGGCAAGGACGAGGTCAACGGCTGGGTCGATGTCTATGCGGCGTACTGGAAGGCCGTTGGCGAGATCATCGCGGCATCCCAGGGGACACGGGTGAGTTGTCCCGATTTTCGTATGTGGGGGGGAATGCTGACAATAAAATGCCCCCGCAGAATCATGGCTCTTGGACCAAGGTGTACGAGGCCTGGAGGGAGATCGGCCTGGCTCTCCACAGGGGCTATACAAACCACGGGTTCGAGGCGTGGACGATCCCATGTCTATACGTGACGGGCAAGAACTTGCGGCTCTTCGCCATGCGCGCCGACGAGGAGCGTGCCAGCAGCGCCAACGATGCTGCCGGCACGGGCGCCGACCCGGGCTCGTTCCAGGACGACTTCGACTCGGAGCTGGAGGAGCACCAGCTGCTGCGCGACTGCGAGCAGCAGCTGAAAAAGCTCTTTACTCTGTGCCTCAGCGACCGCTCGCCGCTCGAGGAGTCGCGCAAGTGGGGCATATACTACATCATCAACCTGCTCTTCAAGACGTATTTCCGGCTCAACTCGGCGTCGCTGTCGCGGACCATCCTCAAAGCCCTCGGCGCCTACAAGGGCGACATGCCCCCGCTCGAGGCCTTCCCGCGCTCGCAGCGCGTCACGTTCAAATACTACGAGGGCGTCCTGTTCTTTCTGGAGGAGAACTACGCCGAGGCGGAAAGCCATCTCACCGAGGCGTGGCGGCTTTGCCACAAGAACGCTGTCCGGAATAAAGAGTACGCCCCTTTGCATTTGTATGTATATACATATACACAAGAACTGATGATTAACACTGCTGCCCAAGGCGTATCCTCACGTACCTCATCCCTTGCCGCCTCCTCACCACGCACACGCTCCCCACCCCGGCGCTTCTGGAGCCATATCCGCTCCTGCAGAAGCTTTTCCTTCCCCTTTGCGGCGCTATCCGCCGCGGGGACCTGGCCGCCTTCGACGCCGCGCTGCAGGCCGAGTCTGAAGAGTTTGTGCGCCACCGCATCTACCTGACCTTGGAGCGCGGCCGTGACATTGCCATGCGCAATCTCTTGCGCAGAGTGTTTGTCGTTGGCGGCTACGACCAGCCTAAGGCCGAGGGAGCCGCGCCGATTCGGAGGACGCGGATCCCTCTTTCGGAGTTCAGGGTGGCCATCAACATGATGAGTGGCGGCGAACCCATCGACTCGGAGGAAGTGGAGTGCCATCTGGCCAACATGATCTACAAGGTATCTCGCTCACGCCGCGCACGCGCTTTGCTGCGCATTTCGCATTTCACGAGAGCCGAGGGCTGACCAACGGGAGCAGAGCCTGATGAAGGGATACATCTCAAGACAACACGGCATGGTTGTCCTGTCCAAGGGCGGAAATGCCTTTCCCGGGACAGGTGTCTAGTCGGAGAGGAATTATGATTTAATGTTACGTATCACCACGACAGCATATCATCTGGGAGAGTCGTGATAATGCACCTTTGCGGCTTCTCCTTGTTTAATTGTACTTTTCATCCGACTAGAGTTCAGTGAAAATTTTCTGTGGAGTATAAATTCGCCTTTATGAACAGCAGCAAGCTATCATACTATAAGTTTGCCTCTCCCCTCCCCGATATCAATGGCAGCTTAACAAGTGCGTAAAAAATATTATCATTCTCGATGGGCTGTCTGCAGTCATAATCCAATTTATGCGTGCCACTCGCATCACCATATTGATTTGCATTGCACGCCGTGTCTGTCAAAGACCATGCGCACATTGCTACAATGGAATCCATACGTCCCGTCCCCATCCGGCAGCCACATTGTCCCAAACCATTGATACAGCGATATCACAATTTTCACACACAAGATCCGCCCGCACCCTGGCATGACTTCAACCAGTCCAGAGCCTTCCTCGTCAAACTCGTTGGGTTGTCCCACCAGCACCAATCCTATCACACGGCCCCCAAATCCCACAAACCATAGACACTCACTTGCACAAAAGAAACAGGGAATAAGGAGATCTCGGTCAGACTCGGATGCATGTAGATGTTGGGGAAAAAAAAAAGAACACCAGCGTATGGATTATTTTCTACCATTTTGTAAAAGTTGCGAAACCCTCGGATAGCGACGACGATATCTTGTAGAGAATAACGGAAAACGTGATGTGGGGTTGGTATCATGATGGAATAATGGAATAACGGGATAGAGAGAGAGTAAACCATAAACATTAAGCAGATAAATAAAAAAAGAGTAACCAAGAGTAAATAGTAGTTGAGGGAAACGAGAATTATGAGCCAGTCAATGCTTGTTGCTCTTGGATGATGCCCTGCAAAACTGTCAGATACTGCCTGTAAGGATGGATAGACGAAACAGGGACTTACTGTCCAGCAGAAACGTCGTCGACGTGGTTGCTGAGCGCGACAAACAGGTCGAAAAACAGCTGCGACCCGCCGTTAAACATTTCCATCTGCATGGTGCCGCTGCGCTTGAAGATGCTTCTGCTGCGGATGATGAGAGCGAGGTAATGGGCACGCAGCTTCGAGTCGGTGTCGGGGGTGTTGGCATATGCGTAGCGGGCTGACGACAGGATGGTGCTGCACTGGATGCCAGACTCTGCAAGGCGACAACGTCAAGGGTCAACTCGAGGGCCCGACCCCGGCGGCAACATGTGATGTGATGGAGGAGACGTACGTAGGCCCTGCTTCCTCAGCGCAACCTTTTTGAGCTCCTGCAACCCGTAACGCTCGGCCGCGCAGTAGATGACGGTGTCCTTGAGCAGAGCTCCGTCGACGCCGCAATGGTAGACGGTTGATTCTGCGCCGCCCGGCTCGCCGCCGGGGCGCGTGCCTTCGAGCTCCCACACATTGCGCCGCTTGTTGTGCACGAGCCTCGGGTAGTAGTCGCCCTTGTAGAGGAACTCGAGGACCGACGAGAAGATCTCGGGCTCCTCGTCCGGCAGTGCGAAGCGCCTTGTCGGCGAAGTCGCGCCGGCGGCGTTGGGGCTGCCCATGGCCATGGAGATGGACATGGACATGGACATGGACATGGGCGACGGCGGACACGTGGCGGCAGCGTTGGGTGCCGTGGCGCCATGTATGTTGGGATTCGGGGTTGGTGGGCATCGGCCGCGAACGGCAGCCTGGAAAAACGGCGAGGCGCAGAGGATCTCCTCGTGGGCAGCAAAGATGCGTTGCTCGTTGCCGACGACGATTGTGATTATGGGCGAGCTGAGGTGGTCCTTGCTGTGAGAAAAGAGAGTCAGTCAGTCATCGTCCGCGGGGGCTATATGAAAGTAAGGATCGAAACAAGCAAGAAACAAGCAAGACAAGGGGGGGAAAGTGAAAGGCTCACGCGCCAATCATGGATACATCCATGGAGACATCCATGGCGTCCTGCGTCGCAGCAGCCGCAGGCCTCCTGCTGCTGCTGCCGCTCGCGCTCGTCGACGGCTCATGGCGTCTCTTCTTGACGCCGTTGGTGCTGCTGAACGAGGTGGTCGACTTTGACGGCTTGTGGCCCTTTGAGAAGCTCTTTGAAAAGCTCTTGTTGCCGCTGGCGCTGTAGAGGGTTTCCTCGAAGCGACGGCTGGTGAATATCTTGTCCATGGCAGTTGTTGGGAAGGACGTAGACAGAAAAAATATATATAATTATAGCTCGAATTAAAAAAATTTCGCTGATCAAAGTATGCGGAGATATGCATAAAAAATGTACAGACGGTCAGATATGCAGGGCGGGCTGAGTAAAAAAGGAGAGAGATAAAGAGAGACGAATGACTATCTAAATCCCGATTTGATCGACTGATCGATAGACTGATTGCAACGTGCAGCGATAACGGTTGCCCAAGGCTATCTTTTATCCGGTTGGGAACGTCCGTTGTGTGCTAGCCGACCGTGATAATCGCCATAAGGACAAAAGCAAAATAAAATAAATAAACAAGGGGAAGGGAGGGGGGTCGTGGCCCGATTTATATCCATGGAAAGGTGTGATTCCTTGCAGAATTCTTTTTTTTTTTGTGGTTGGCACGCTATTATGCACGACCAAGGCAACCTTGGACGACAACCCTGGGCCGCCTGGATTGATTGCCTTCACATGTAGCAGAGGCGTGGGTGTGCATGGGCAAAGCAGACGGAGTGCGAGGGGTGCGAAGTGGGAAAGGGGGGAGCCGTGTGCAGCAAACTCGCAAAGTCATGTCATGGTGCAGTGAGGCGCGTGAGGCAACGCGGCACACGTCGCACAGGCGGGGCCATGGCATCCTTCTACCAATCTTGGGGCGACGGGAAATCGACGCGATAGCACGTGATTCGTTCTGGTGTGGTGGGGGTTGCAGTTTGCCACAAACAATAATAAACACGAATAATAAGAAGTTGAGTCAGTACTTGAGTCAGTGCTGTACCTAGCCTGGCGGAACTGCGCCTGGATGGGACATGCAGACAAAAGTACTTGGCACTGTCGTTTTGCATGCCAGTGCCACTGTCCAAGCAGGCGAAAGACGTGTGATGACTCCGAGTTGGACGCGTTCGGTTAACGAATCTCTTGTTGGCAACGGACAACGACGAGAGCTGATGTGAGAGCTATAGCTAATGGGTTTGGTTTTGCCTTTGTGACCTCTCCCAATGCACACAACCTCCATCTTCTGAACATGCCGTCTTGGCGTTGGTGAATTCGGGGCTTGCTTCCAAAAAAAAGAGTCCTGGAACAGGGATATCAATAAGTGATACTGCATCCATTTCAAGTATCCGTGGGGCGGGGACAAGGACCTTTGTTTGCTTTGTTAAGTCTGGTGCGCGGGGTCTGGTAGCTATTCACACTGGTAGCGTTTGTCCAGCTGTCTCTCTTGATGGCTGTTCATTCGATACGGCCAGAACCGCTCAATGATTGCAGTATCACTCGGCGCTGAACCATCAGATCCTACGTAGTAGCGATCCGGATGGTTCGGGACAAGACCAAATGTACAATGAGAAATCCATCGTATCGTGACACTGGCGCCCCTTATGCAAGGGGCGCGCACATTCATGTGATTTCGGTACATCTTTCCGGGAACAAGGCGTCGGGTATCATAAAATAGGTAGTAATCTGGATGTCCCCCCCCTCAGGCGTGTGTCCTTGCCTCGGCTTGCGTGATGGCATCACAAATGGCTGCCGCAATCGCCTCTCTCCCCACCTCCGACACGCCTACCTCGTTGTGATAGGCCGTTTCGATGCACGTTCTTCTCATGGGGATACCGAGTTCAGAACATCTCTGCGCCAGTATCTCTGCATGCTGGCGCGGCACGAGCTCGTCCCGACCAGCGTCGATGATGTACACCCCCGGCAGCGACCTGCCGGGAAGCATGGCTTTGCATTTCCTGGCGATCAAGCCGAGGTTGGAATAGCTGTCCAAGAAGTTGCACAGAAACGGTCCGAGGTACCTGTACGGGATCCACTTGGCCGGGTACACGGCCGCGAGCATATCCCTCATTGAAAGGAAGGGCGTCTCGAGCACAAGCGCGTCGGGAACGATCCAGCAGGCGTCGACGCCATCCTCCTCAACGGCGGCGGCCGCGAGGTTCGTAGTGAAGCCACACCCAATGCTCTGCCCCCAGAAAATGACAGTCGGCGGGTGGTGGTGGTGATCTGGCCTGCTCTGCGCAAACCTGACCTTTTGTTCATGCAGCTCCGACACCCACTGCAGCGCAGCCCTGACATCGTGATTGATGCCCTGCTCCGAGGGCCTTCCCTTTGACTTCCAGTAGCCGCGATAGCTGACAGCAGCGATGGTGACGTCGGCTGCAAGATGGGTCCCCTTTCTTACCTGCCGGAGGACCGATGACAGATACTTGAGCCGTGGCGGTAGAGATGAGCCGTTTCCTTGGAACGAGGTCAGCACAGAGCCCACCCCAGCACCACCGGGCGTTCTCCTCCTTGGCGGGGGAGCAAACCTTGGCAGTACAGTATGTAGACTGGTGGATGCCTGGTCTCCATGCCCTCGAGGGCCGTCTCCCTCGCCACGCACAGCGAGATGGCTGTCCCATCCGAGGATCGGATCATAAACTCGTCCCACTTGACGCCGGCACACTCGACGTGGTAATTGGATATCTTGTCCCGGCGTGCCCCCGGAGGCAGGTATGGCATGTAGATGATGTAGTTTTGGAGCACCACCAGGGCAAGGCTCTTGATGGACCACAGCATGACGAGCAAGCCCATGAATATTGCCGGGGCAAGGACCAGGGGACTTTGGAAGCTCAGACGCCGTATCAATGCTGGGCCGCGAACTGGTGCCGAGAATCCTAGGATGGTATCGATATAACGAGACCGTCGGGAGCTATGGCAGGGACCGAGGAGCAACGACGACCCGGGGGCGGTGCTGGACAACCACGCACATCCGACGAGAATGTTTCTGGATCTGCATTGCGGCGCCCTGGCCCCTGCTCGGCCCGGCCTGCTCCGTCTCCAGACTGGAATCTCGTGTCTATAAGATGGCATCGAGAAGGCGCACACGAGGGCTGCGGGGGGCGACCGGCGTTTGGGAAGGTGGCCAGGCAAGGCACGCACACTCGGCGCCTTCATGGTCGCGTCCAGGTGACCATATCCTGATGTCGAGATTTTTGACAGTCACGCAGAGAAGAGATTTGGCAGGCGGGTAGTACCTATGAGCGGCGAGCCCCAACCATGAGCTTCATTTCCTTCTAGTTTGTGCAGACATGTGACGTGCCTGCCTCGCGAATGCTTCCAGAAACCATAATCGTATGGGTTTTTCTATCACCCAGTGCTGGTAAAGGAGTTGTCGGTTCGAATAATGAGCGGGATCTCCTATAGACAGGATGTATATCAGGATGAGAAGCAATTGTCGTCATTCGATCCCCCCACCAGAAAGTGATTGGTGCGCATTTATCATAGAATATAAAAGTGCAGTTCCGGGCTTGGCTTTCTGCAGCACTGTTCTTACGATTTTTTATTAGGAAATTTATATTGAGTTTATACTGGTTGCTGTGCTTCAAAGATAGAGGATATCACGTCTTGCTGTGTTATTTATTAGGTCGGATGAGTGCATCTATCCGGCTGAACAACTATTTTGATGATAAATATAGAATTGCAGAAGGGGCGGGATAGAGGAGGAATAGCAGTTGGTAGGTTTTGGGTAGATACATGTAGTAGCTGACTGGCTACCAATCTGCGTCCAGGTGTTGGCCTCGCAGCCTTGTCATTATTATCATGGTTTTTTCTGCTCCATAAACACACGCATCGGGGTGTCAAATAAATTCTGGTATTAGTATTTGTAAATTATCAGAGTGCAGATATACTACTACGTTCAATCGTGCCTCAATGGCGTCAAGTCTGCCATCAATATTATCGAGACGTTCGTCCATTCTGGCCAATGTCGAATCAATTTGATCATTCGTGTTTTTGCTCGCCGGTCTCCATCCTCATTCCAAACAGTATGTGCTCGTCATTCGATGTGTGTTCCATTCGGCTAATGATTGAAGTGCCTCCTCCTATCGACCTCCCTTGACGACGACGGCAACGGATGTCTCTGAGACCATTGGCGGCACCGCTTCTCCCTCCCCATTCGTCATCCAGTAGCGGTAGTGAAGCAAGGTGATCATTGAGCAACTGACGACATGTAATCTTCTCGTCGCAGTGATTCAGATTGAATAATGGCAGCGAGCGATGAATGCGGCATCTGACATGTTGGGATTTTTTTTGAAGCTGCGAGAAACGAAATATAATCCTCGTTGACTGGTTGCTGAGCTTCAAAGACAGAGGCTGTGTTATTTTGTGACAGAGGGTATCGCGTCTTGCTGTGGTTTTTGTTGTGCAAATTTATCCGGCTGTACGAATATTTTAATGAGAAATAAATAATCCTCTTTGCTACTACGTCATGACATCAGAATGATGTGGCAGGAGATTGGGGTTGTGATGGTCTTATGGCAGGTGCTTGTAGGCGTGGATCGTTCGTTCCTTATCAGGCATAAACCCTGATATCCTCTCATCACCCCGCTTCAACAACTTCCCCCCACATACAACAAACTCACGTTTCCTCCTCCCTCTTTCTACAGGTGGTTTTTGGCTTTGGAGAATAACGAAGCAAACCTTGGTTGAACAAGTGCACCGCCCCTCCCCAAATCATCAAATCATCATGACACGCCATGACCTGCAACAACCAACATCGCCTTCTGGCCCCAACCCCAACCACCCAACCTACAACAACTTGAACCACAACCGCACAACAAACGGCTCATCGTCAGCCGTCATGTCCGGCTCCGAGCAGCACAACAATAGCAGCGCCTCGGCGGGGGATAGCACCGACAGGCCAGCACTGCAACACCACGTCAGCCTACAAATCGAGACTCCTCCCGAGCAGACGCCCATGGGCGACCAACGTGACGCGGAGCCAGAGCGTGAAGTCGTCGCCCCAACCGAGAGTCCGTCGCTGGATGCGGGGCAGACAACCAGCTCTACTACTACCCTGAGGAATAGCAAGGGGTGGGACGGCAAACTGAGATTGCCGAGCGGGGTCCTCGGTGACTCGGACAGAAACACCGCCGTCATTGCAAACCCCGAAGCCTTATCGGATCCTGAATACTCGGATGATGACAATGTCCTTCCTGGCGACAAGATCGAGGCCGATGAAGGTCTGTCCTCCTCGATGGTGTCGTCCCTGGTCATGGCTGCTGACGTCTGCGCCCCCAACTCCAACTTTAGACCTCCTCGATGGCGAAGATCCCAACACCGAGGATATAATGTGCACGCATTCCCGCGTCAGTTCCATCTCTGCGCTGCGCCTGGAGCGCTTCAAAAAGGTTGTGCGCATTTGTTTGCGCCAGAACTCGATCCAGCACATTGAAGGCCTGTCGTGCTTGGCCGATACCCTCCAAGATCTCGATCTTTACGACAACCTCATCTCGCACATCCGTAACCTCGATCACTTGACCAATCTCACCAATCTCGATCTCAGCTTCAACAAGATCCGCCACATCAAACACATTTCGCACCTCACAGAGCTACGCAATCTTTTTCTCGTCGCCAACAAGATCAGCACCATCGAAAACCTCGACGGCCTTGGCAAGCTGCGCTCGCTCGAGCTCGGGTCCAACCGCATCCGCGTCATGGAGAATCTTGACACGCTTACCGCGCTCGAGGAGCTATGGGTGGCCAAGAACAAGATCACCGAGATCTCTGGTCTATCCGCACTCAGCAGTCTGCGGCTCCTGAGCATCCAGTCCAACCGTATCCGCGATCTCAGGCCGCTGCGCCAAGTCCCTCATCTCGAGGAGCTGTACATCTCTCACAATGCGCTGGAGTCACTGATCGGCCTGGAGGAGAACGTCAACCTGCGCGTCATTGATGTATCAAACAACCAGATTGCCCGCCTCGAAGGGCTGGGCCCGCTCACAAAGCTGGAGGAGCTGTGGGCGAGCTACAACCAGGTCGTGGACATTGCGGAGCTGGAAAAGCACTTGGCCGACAAGAAGGAACTTACGACGGTGTACTTTGAGGGTTGCCCCCTGCAGCTCCGTACTCCTGCCCTGTACAGGAACAAAGTCCGATTGGCTCTACCGCAGGTGAAGCAGATAGATGCAAGTGAGTCGCTTCTCCCCCAAACACCATCACGCTGATACTGACCTTGTTGGAGCTTTTGTCAAAACATGAGATGAAATTCTACCAGACAAAAAACTTGCTCGCATGCTGCATCTATGAGTTGGCGTTTGAGGTCTACATTCGGATTTTCACGACATTAAGCACTTGGGGGGGGACGCGGTATTATTTTGGGAGTCATGTCTACAGGCCTCGGGACCGAGCCCGGGCAAAAATCGGCCAAGCCATCATCTTCAACCCAGATTCCTGCCCATCTCAGCCAAAGATCCACAGTTTCTCGGTGGGAAAGTACTGCTTGCAGTGAGCTGGTGTGGCATTATTGCGGAGAGAAAGTGTTGCGGAAAAAGCAGGTGCACTCACGTTGGTCGGCTCGTTGAAGCGAATGCCTCTGTCGAGGCCAAAAATCTTGTCCATGTCTTCCTTCTCGATATCCCAGCCCGTGCAGTCCAAGTTCAACGCAAAGATTTCTTTCCTGGTGGTCTTGGGAATGACGGCATGGCCCGATTGTGTTGACCAGCGCAGAAGGATCTGGGACGGGGTCTTGGCGTACTTGTCCGCAATAGCTCTGATGGTCGGTTCCTCCATCAACGGCACCATCTTTCTTGCGCCGTCATGGCCTTGGTACTCCAGCCCGACGAAACTGGCCGGGCCGAATGTCGAGTATGCCGTGACGATGATGCCCTCGTTCTCGCAAAGCCTGGTCAGCTTCTGCTGCGCCAGGTACGGATGGTGTTCGATCTGGAGCGTGGCCGGCCTGATGCTTGCGTAGCGCAAAAGGTCGTAGACGAGCTGGCCCTGGAAGTTGGAGATGCCGATGCTGTGCGCGAGGCCCTTGGGCACCAGCGCCTCCATGGCCTCCCATGTCTCCCTGATAGGCGTGTTGGACGGGCGCACCTCGTCCTTGCCGTCGTACTTCCAGCTGGGCGGGTATCGCACCGACGGGTCGACGTAGGCGAGGGCGACCGGGAAATGGATCAGGTACAGATCAAAGTAGTCGAGCCCCCAGTCGGCGAGCTGCTTGCGCACAATGGGCTCGACGTGGTCACGTTGGTGGAACGTGGGCCAGATCTTGGAAGCGATGAAGAGCTCGGAGCGGGTGACTATGCCTTCTTTGATGGCGCGGGCAACGCCCTGGCCGCATTCAGCCTCGTTGCCGTAGTCTGCCCGAGAAGCTCGACCGGGTTAGTAGAAGGGCCAACAACATCACACACAGGACAGTGGGGGGATAACGGACCGCAGGCGCCATCAAAGAGGCGGTAGCCGGCTTTTATGGCCTCGTAAACGATGTCGGCTGCCAGCTCCTTCTCGACCTTCCACAGGCCGAAGCCGACTTGTGGCATGTCGTGGCCGCTGTTGAGCTTTATGGTGGGGGAGGCCATGGCCTGTTTATTTTTATATTTGTTTGTTATTTTTCAAACCTTTTTCTTTTCTTTTGCAGGACCGAGTCACTGAGCTGGTGCACGACGGGCTTGATGGCCAAGTCGGTGGATGGAATGGGTGCTCCGAAAGGGTTTGTATCCGTAGATTAGAGAGGAAAAGAGGGGTAAATTGATGTGCCGAGGGGCTATCTAACCTACTGACGAAAGAATGATGAGACCGTTTTGGCGATGATATCACAACAGCCCCGAGGCGGATCCAGGGCCGTATTTCCGGGGTCTGTCATGGGCAAGGGTTTGTGATGACCTAGTTTGGTGAGACCCTTAATGCAACAACCCCTCAATGCAACAACCCCTTAATGCAATAACCCCTTAATATATATAACCCGTTTTATACTATAAATCTGTTATCTTATATATAAATAAAACTACGAACTCTTATTTAATATTAAAACTTAGATATAATATAACGGGTATAACTGTCAGGCCTTTTAGCGATTAGGATACGTAGATTAGAGAGTAAAGGCGTCGTAATCCTAAGACGTATAGCTACTATAAATAAAGTATAGATATAGTATAGATAAAGTATAGTTAATTAAAGCTTTTATCGTAATAATAGTAGTATAACTTTTACGAGGAGTTAGATACCTTTTTTCTAGTAGGTTCTCCTTTTATCCTTATATAGGTATATACTTTTAGCTATTTCTTTTATCCTCTTTAGACTCTATCCCTAAATTATAAGCTTTATTTAAGACTTTTTCTATCTTTTATATAGTTAACTAATACTATTTACTATACTATACTTATACTAATCTATAATAGAGTACCCCTTCTACTAGTAGGTCGCCCCGACCTACTTACTATATATAATAATTATAAATTAATATTATTATTTTAATAAAGTATTATTATAATATAATTATAATATAATTAATATATCGTATAATTCTTCCTTTTAAATAAAAATAATACTTTATAAAACTCGGGGTTAGTTGTTAGGCCTTTTAGCGATTAGGGTACGTAAATTAGAGAGTAAAGGCGTCGTAATCCTATTATATATACGTATTATAGATAAAGTATAGATATAGTATAGATAAAATATAGTTAATTAAAACTTCTATTATAATAATTATAATATAACTTTTACGAGGAGTTAGATCCCCTTTTTCTAATAGGTTCCCCTTCTATCCTTATATAGGCTTATACCTTCTAGTTACTTTTTTTATCTTTTTTAAATTATATCCCTAGCTTATAAGCTTTATCTAAGACTTTTTTTATCTTTTATATAGCTAGCTAGTACTATCTACTATACTATACTTATACTAGTTTATAATAGAGTACCTCTTCTACTAGTAGATCGCCCCGATATATGATGCGATAGATACACATGCGTGTAGGCATAACCGCCCTATTTATAATAAACTAGTTTAGGTATCGTGAAATATAATATAAATTCTAGATCCCCTCCTATCCTATACGGGGAATATATAATTTATATAGAATATTTAGAGATCTTATATAATAATACCTAGATCTAGTTTAGATCCGATAGGATCCGGCTAGATCTAGGTTAATTTAGGCTAAATCCTTACTAATCTATTTAGATTATACTATACTCTATATAGATTAACTAATTTATATAGTTATAGTATAATATTATAAATTACTTTTAATTTTATATTCTATTAATTACTTTACTATAAAAGAAAATATATTATTTATAGTACTACCTAATCCTAGAAAATAAGTCGTCTTCTATCTAGGTATCCTTATAGCCCTCTTAGGCTAGCTCCTCCTCGGGTTATTAGTTATCTTAAACTCTCGTATCGGGCTTTACTTATAGTAGCTCTACTTACTCTATAAGATTATCGTCCGGCTCTTAGCTACTAGTATATCTAGTCTAATTTAATATTATTTTAGTTTTATCTAGTATTATATCCTCATATAGCTATAGTCTAACTACTAATAGCTAATTATAAATCTATACTAAATTACCCGCCTTCCCTCCGTACTTAATAAAGTAGGTTAATCTCTTTATAATTATTAGGCCTTTTAGCAATTAGGGTACGTAAGTTAGAGAGTAAAGGCGTCGTAATTATATTATATATACGTATCGTAGATAAGGTATAGATATAGTATAGATCGTATATAGTTAATTAAAATTTCTATTATTATAATAGTAGTATAACCTTTACGAGGAGCTAGATCCCTTTTTTCTAGTAGGTTCCCCTTCTATCCTTATATAAGCGCGTACCTCCTAGCTATTTCTTTTATCCCTTTTAGACTATATCCCTAGTTTATAAGCTTTATCTAAGACCCTTTTTATCTTTTATATAATTAACTAGTACTATTTATTATATTATACTTATACTAATCTATAATAGAGTACCCCTTCTACTAGTAGGTCGTTTTAATATACTTATTATATATAATAACTATAAATTAATATTATTCTTCTAATAAAGTATTATTATAATATAATTAAAGTATAGTTAATATATTATATACTCTTTTTCTTTAAATAAAGAAATACTTTATAAAACTCGGGGTTAATAATATATAATACTTTTTTAGTTTTTTTTAAAAATTAGGGATAATTTAATAAGTACTTTTTCTATTTTATATAGATTCTTATAATAATTATATAATTACTTATCTATATTTTATAACTTTTTTTTATATTTCTTTTTTTCTTTTTTATTTTATAAATTCTTCTTATTTATTTTCTTCTTTTCTAGTACCGGTATTATTATTATTATTATATCTTATTTAGTATTTATTTATAAAACCGTAGAGGAAGTAATATATAAGAAAAACGAGGAAGAGGCTAAGTAGAAAGAAGAAGAGAATAAAAAAAGAGAAATAGCGGCTAAGTATAAAGAAGAGGTTAAAAAAAGGCGAAAATAGCTAAAAAATACTATAATAATACCGGGGGAATATAGTTTTACTAATACTACTACTAATAATACTTATAACTCGTTATACTATTTACTATTAGTCTTTAAAGGTAATAATAATAATATTATTATTATTATACCTATACTTCGGTATAATATTAAGTAATTAGCTCGTATAGTAGTTACTCCTCCTCTACGTCTTCGATACGAGATTATAAGCTTTATATAATATATCTTTTACTAACCCTTTTTCTTATAATATTTATATAGTATATCTTTTATTAATATAATATTTAAGCTCTCCGAGAACGTCCTACTATACGCCTAATATATCTAGAAATTTATAGATTAGGGCTATTAGATTAATACCGCTAGATATTAGCGATATCTTATCCCTCTTAATTATATATATCTTATTCCGGTTATATACTTTAAATATACCGCTAATATATATCCCTTAGTATACTTAACTAAGTATTAGTATTACTAGTATATAAGTAACTATAATAGGTATTACTACGACTAGATATCTAGTCCTAAGATTACCGATACTTAGGATTAGTTCTATAACTACTACCGAATTAATACGGATAAAAAATTTACTATATATACCCTTCTCCCCTATCTCGGTATACTAACTACGAGGACTATTATAAATACTATTAGGATCCGTAAGAGAAGCGGTAATAGTAATAATAGTAAT